>BMAO01001127.1:0-133274 GCA_019973975.1 Trichonephila clavata | reverse complement strand
ATTGGTTTAATTTTAATTTACGTCACACTCTGAAGAAACATGAGAGCTGTTGGCTACGGACTTCGTAATTTTGAACCACATTCAAGTGACGAAGGCGACACCTGAATGTCGTTTCATTCACCAAACTTCCCCACTAGTAGAGGACTTTGAACCTCGACAGATTTAATGTGAATCACCCCTCTGCACGACGGGTATTCAGTGGTACTAGGACTCGAACCCGAGACTCGATAACATCGGACACGAGTTCGTGGCCATGATCACTAGGTCTACCGTGGCCCCACTACGGATCGGATAGTTGATGGTTCTTATCAAAAACTTCACAGTGAACAGCATGCACCTAACTCTTAAAATGTTCTTATATCTTGTATGGCCGCGGTTGCCTAGTGGCTATGGGCTCGAGCACATGACCGGCGTCTCCAGAATTCGAGTCCAAATGCCACTAAGGACCCGCCGTGTATAGGGGATGATGGATTTTAAATCTTTCATTGCTTAATGTCCCCCCGTTGTCATGATGTAGCTGTTTAGAGAGGGAGAGACGTGTCATCTTAGGTATCGTTCTCGTCACTTGACCGAGGTTCAAAATTACGAGGTCTGTCACTAATAGCCTTTTTCACTAATAGCTTTCCTTTCTATGCGACGTTAATAAACTCTCAATGTTATTCATTCAGATTCCTGTTTCTTGTCAGAGTTCGTGTAACTTGTGTAAAAATGTTAGTTCAGATATTCAATATTAGCTGTCGAATATTATGCGATGTTTAAATATACTTAAATAAATACTGCCCCCCCCCCCGAGATTGTTTTCTTTTTTAATATGTATAAGAGACCACACATGCTTTCCTTTTAACATGTAAATAAATTTTATTTTAATATTAAAAATGCATAATTTTCTCATGGTCTTGTTACCTTTGAAGCCGTTGTCCAACGTGTAGTATTTTAAGTTCAATGGACATTTATATATTTCTGTGAAAAATATATTGACATTAAGAAAATTCTAGTATTGGTATATATTATACTGTGCGTATAATTTTTTATCTTTAAATAGTAATTGTATGTTATAGTCGAGGGGTTTATAGTTATTTATCACTAGTGGAGAAGTTCCTTGCATTTGAATTATTTTAATAATTTCAGAAGTAATTTTTTAAAATGAAAACATCGGTTATATATTAAAATATGCAATTTATATTTCGAAATTACTTTGAAAAAAATAAATACATTGAATATACGAGAATTGTTGGATTGATTTTACAGTTATGCGTGGATAAAATTTTCTAGCATAGATGGTATACTAAGGTCTTATTCCAGCATTTGTAGTAATTGCCTTTTATACTCCACGCTATTTGCAACAGTTTTTAATTTAAATTTAAATTGACTTCTTCAAGTGCATTTTTTTTAAACTTATAGAATATTGTGCTAAATATTATAAATTTTGCAACATTTCACTTTTAACTTGATTCAAAGTTGATGAATCTTTCGTTATTAAGAATATAAAATAAGTAAATGAGAATATATAAGTAATGAGTGTACGTTTAAAGAATATTAAAGTTACAGGTTTTTGTATTGGCTTTGGAACTTTAAAATAGCCTTTTGACTTTATTATAATTATTTTAACACTTAGACTTCATAGATGAGATGTTAAGAAATAAATTCAACATTAAAATAGGATTGAAAATTCACCTTTTTAAGAGGATACGAAAATTAAATAATGGAATTAATCATAAAAAAAACAAACACTTTGGAAAATACAATGGATTAAAACTTAGCATAATAAAAATGAACACACATCATAAAAGAAAAGAAACGCGAAATGAGGGAAAATTATGCCAATTTGTCTCATCCTATTCATAATCTTTGAGCAAATAAAAAAGAAATCAATGCAAGGAAAATAATCCTTTTTAATCAATTTAATTGAAAGAATAAAGTAAACTGTTTAAATCCTATTGAATCGCACAAAATAAAATAAATGAAAGATTAATTTTGATTTCACAACAATAGAGTGCAGAACTTCTTACATTGAAAGCCGTTAAATTAGTACAATTAAATCATTTTCTTAACTTCTCCCAGATTTAATTTCGTGAATAAAGTGAAATATTACGATATGTTGTAAATTTAATTATCTCTTCTATCCAGTTTTTCTAAAAAATGAAAAATCTGAATTTTTTCTCTCGTTAATTTTAGTCTGCTATTGGATTATTCTTTTAAACTGCTGGTTTTTAAAAAAATCTTGAAAGTGAAATTCAAGATTGTTTTAGCTAGTCTCGTGGAGGAGACATTGTTAAAATTAACTTTTCCTTTTTTTTTAAAATCAGGTTTTCCGTTTCGTGAACCGAAACTGCATTCTGCAGCGGACAATATGTTCAATTCTTTCTCATCTTGAATTAATGAAAACAATCCGTTTTTCACAAGCGTAATCAAAAATTTAGTCTGCACGCAGTTTGTGTGGATTGAAAACAGTGAAAACATGTGTTCACACAAAAGAGGATTGTAAACATTTTTTCGGTTGTTTGATAAAATCTTTTTAAAAATAAAGCTTTTTTTATTTTTTGCTAATAATACATTAAATGTTTTTCTTTGTTCACCTGCGCAACTAGTTCTAGATCTTTGGGGGTATGTTTTATATTTCCTTTCAATGAAATCGGACTTGGTCCTCTTTCTATGGATATTTATTATAATCAAAACGTGTATATGTGATGGAACAAAAAACTAATAAATCAAATGTCTTAGTATAATTTTATATAAAGCAAGCACACTAGCATTTTCAAACTTAATCATTAATTTTAAATTTAAAAAGAATTTTTAGTTCAAGCCTATTTTTGCTTGATTTTAAAGAATGCCAGTCAAATAGGAAATACATTTTTTCTGATTAGGAAGTAGATTAAAGTTTAATATAAATTTGTGTGTTTATGATGCGAAGGCTCTTTTTATCAAATTGTGTTCTTTAAAATTTTTTATTTCTAAGTACTCGTTTCATTTTAACCCATACATTTAAATTATTTGGTAATTTATGGAATATATGAAATTTGGAATATATCTTATGATGTTGAAAAATCCCACTTTGATTTTTAAACAGATTTTTTTAAATAAATCTTAATTTTAAGAAGTCTTAAAAATAGTGTTAAAATTGGAATATTTTTTACTTAAAAAAAAAGGCGTATTCTGTTTGAAGGATGTATTCTGTTACATAGACTACAAAATTGACTTAACGCTTCGATTAGGGGACTAAAGTATTTTTAAATTTCATCTGGAATTTTATTTACTCAAAAAATTTCTAATGAGAATAAACCAGATGTTATTTTCCAACGAGTGCTTTTATTATAATGAAGAATGACATTCTCTAAGAAATATCATTCATTAATTTTTTTTAAAAAATTATTTTGTATATTTGAAAAGGTACCGGAAATAATTTAAATATAATGAAAATTTCAAGCGTTTCGAAAAACATTTAATTTTTTCATTTAAGTTAGGCCTTGAATGAACAATGCGCAATTCTAATTTTCGAATTTCTGAAATGTGGTCATTCCGGAAAAGTAATTTCAAGAGAAATGTGGACTTAAATGATATTGAAATAAACGAATATTTAAAAAATTTTAAATCCTTTGAAGGACCAGCCAGTGTAAGATATAAACTTTTCTTTGACGCTTTTTTTTTTTAAATTCACTAACATTGCTGTTTATCAAATATTTTCAGCATTGAAGACCAATTTACTTGTTTAAATATGAATACTTTCTAAAGCTTAAGTTGATTCAATGATTCATAACTCTTTCTAGTAATTTAATAAATTTCACTAAATGAGTAACAGAGTTAACGATCTTGTTTCCAACAGTGCTGCAAATATAAAAAGCATTGTAAACTCTTATAAAACATTTTTTTTATGAAAACTTCACGACTGTTCTAATTTTTTCCGCAATTCTGGGGATGCTTATTAAATGAGAATATTCAATAAAGAAATTTGAGTACTTGAAATAAATTTCCAAGGGTTTTTTTCCTTCATGCAATGATACAAAAGAGAGAAATATTGTTATTTCGCATCTTTTCTTAAATTAGATTTGAATCTGCTTGAAACGGAACCCTCATAGTTCACTTAGCTAACTCGAAGGATTATGCATTCATAAGGCTTGAACCCGACATGTGTGTAGATGTAAAGGCCTTTGCGAAAAACACCAATAAAAATCGTAAACATAGATAAGCAACTTAAGGTATCGGACTACTTGCGACAACTTTTTTAAAAAAAAAATGAAAATATGGGATTTTTTTTTTTTTTTTTAGTTTTTAGATTTGTTTAGTGCATTTTAAGAAAAATATGCTAAATTTAAGAAGAGAAAAAGAAATTATATTTCTAAAAAGGGAAAAAATTGGTTAAAATTTACAAAAAATAATATAAACACGGTCCATCCCGTACCAAAAGTTTATGAACAGATTTTCAATTCTGATATGTTGCTATTTTATTTATTTTTGAAATGACTTTCAGGATAAGAGATTTTAATTTTTACAAAAACTAGAGCACTTTATCTTGCTTATTATATTAAATTGCTGAAAAAAAACAGTGATTATGTTAACATAAGGGGCTGAAAAATTTGTAATAAAACAATGATTGATAAATCTGAAGGCTAAAACACTTCTACTATTATACAGAACATACACAAAAAATTTTAAGTTTATTATTTTAGAAATTTTTTTACCGATCACCGGCCCTGTTTGAGCATTTTCAAAAAATCACATTTCGAGTAAAACGCGTTTTAAAGTATGACATCTTGCTTAAAGTAATGACATCTGCTTTTGCTAAAACAACTGTAGTTTTTGTTCTAGTGAACGAAAAATAATAAACTTGGTATTTTTATCTAGCTAATAAGATGGCCTATAAAATAAATTAAATATAAAAAAAAATTGTCAATTTTTTGGCAAAATTCGCAATTTTAGGGTAGTCGTATACCTTAACTTTTTGTTTACAGACTAGTACAAAGTATGAGGGGAAAAGATCAACTCAAATCTAAATAATTATATTATTTATCTGTTACTTGTGGAACGGGATGCCGGCTCTGGATACGATCCTTCAATAATTTGCGATGAAAAAAACTCAATGATTACTTCAGCTGGTCTTGACTGTAACCTTAACCTGATCGTGGTAACCAAGTAGCCGACGTTGTCGAGTTGCGGATTGAAAACCTAGTGCCTCTGCAAACCCGCCTTGTAGAGGAGTTGATAGAAGTCAAATCCATCGAGAGACTCGACGTTTTCCCGTTGACTTGGAGTGGAAGTTTGGATAACGGGTGCAAGCTCAGGTGTCGTCTTCGTCTGCTGACAGTGTTTCAAAATTATGAAGTCCTTCGCCCGTAGCTTTCGTGTTACTTGACCCCTCAGGGGGCTCACCTTTTTTAGGTGAGTACGGGTGTCACAATCCCGAGGTGCCCTAGTGATATTTTCCTTTTCCCACGGGATTTACTGTCTTTGGTAAACACGGGCTTCACGAACCCGGGGTACCCTAGTGATCCTTCTCTATTTTCGACCCTCTTTCTTGTCATTCAATTCATTCTTTCTTTCTCTCTTCCCGTCTAAACCTCAGATATTTGAAACAAATGTTTGGCGCAGTATAGCCGAAATCGGCTCTTGCGCCAATAAACCCCAAAATCACTCACTCATTCGTGTTACTTGACCGTAAGACGGAAATTAAAATTAAATCTAACCTGACTGACCTTAACGTAACCAGTAGCTAGTAAATTTCTTCCTGTACCTAAAATAAGCAATTACCGATGTTGTCTAACCGTACCATTAATATTTCTCTTTTCTTCACTTCGGGGTTGCGATAGCCTAGAGGTCAAGCTAACGGACTCATGGAAGAGAGGGGGCGTGCCATGAGTTCGAGTCTAGTACCGCTGAAGACCCGCCATGCACATTAAATTTCTCGATGCTCGAACGTTCTCCCGTTGATGTGGAAGTTAGGAGAGGGGATGCCAGCCTCGTCACTTGACCATGGTTCAAAATTACGCGATGTAGCCCTCATGCAGCTTTCAAATGCTATGTAAATATAACACTTTCTTACTTACTTCGCTTCATATGCTTTTACGCATCAACGTACTACGTTTCTTCTGAAGAGTGAACAGTTATGAACTCTTCAACGACGTAAAAGAAATTTTCAAGCTAGTTTTAAGAGGGTAACACCTCATCCGTTACAAACTCACCATAAATTTTTTTTAAAGAAATGGTGATTGATTATCAGAGGCTAGGTTTGACCTATCAATTTAACATGTTCGTAAAAGACAAATATTAATCTGATTTCATTAGCATTCAAAAAGATTGGTAATCCGCGAAAGAGTAGAGAAATTTTTGTAATACTTTAAATCTCGTTTTCGAATTCAATAGGGAATTTTTATAATTTTTTTAAAAAAATTACTACTATTTTATCCTCGGTATTGATGTGGCCGCGGTAGCCCGGTGGTAACTAGCGCCGGTAACGGACTCGAGGCCGACGTGTCATGAGCTCAAGCCGAAGACCACTGAAGACCCGAAGTGTAGGGGGGGGGGCGATGCACGTTCAATCTGTTGAGGCTGAAATGTTCTCCCGTTGGTGTGGTAGGGAAGTTAGGACCGGGGTGCCAGCTCAGTTGTCGTCCTCGTCTCTTGACCATGATTCAAAATTACGATGTTTGCCTCCAAAACCTTTCGAGTAGCTAAATAGTGCTACGTTATACTCATTCACTCCTCGGCCTTAGTAGATAAGGTTATTTACTTTTTGTGTCAAGTGAACAAATATGTGTCCATATTCAATTTTTTATAAAAATTAATAAATATTAAATTGAAGGATGTTTGTATTGTCTGCAAATATACCGTAAAACACAAAAAATATGATCGATATTTACGGATCCGCGTTATACGCCGAATATAAAAATGATAGCTTCAAAAAATAAGAGATGAGACAAAAAAGATTTGACTTCTACCAGATCGGAATACAGGCTACTTAAAAGAAATGACATACCTAATGAATTTAAAGGGCTGTAGTTCTTGAAGTATACTATTTTTTTCAAAAGCCTGGGATAATACTTCGAATAAATGACTTCAAAATATAAGAACATTTCACGCTAACAGTTGAGGTTCCTTCGTAAGAAGGGGGGGGGTGCGCGTTTTACGGTGAATATATCTAAAAACTAAAAAATGGAGCATGAAGGTATAGGTGCGCTTTATACGCCGGATTTTACTGCAATTAAGGCATATGTTATCTATTCGGATTGCAAACAATGAATAGATTCCACCACAAAAAGAAAATAAAAAAAATATATCGTTATGAAAACAACCATTAAAAAAACCTGTCTTCCAAAAAGTTTTACTTTATTAAATTGATATTTTTTTTATTCGGTTAATAACAACTGGATTGAACATATGTCGATGTTTCCAACCGATAAAACGTCTGTGAAACCTTTCAGACAGATATATAGCTTATTCAAGCGGTACCGCTATGTGATGCAAATGGGTAACTGTGCAAGGAATAAAAGAACCCATCCTAGTTCTGTCATGAGTGATCGTTCATAGAAGTGATCCACCCTAAGAGTTCAAATCAGATTCGTTGTCTCCCATTCTTCAGAAACTGCGATGAAAGTTTGAGTGATGAGCATTAAAAAGGTGATGTAAGCCACAGTTGAGGTTAGGCAACAGCACAATGTATTCACGTTTTATTACTGAATTTTATGTAATCCTTGAAATATCTCTTTATCTTATGGAAAGTGTTTTTGTTGGTTTTCTTTATGTTTATAAAATAGTTCTTTTTTTCCTTTTTTTTTATTTTTTAAAAAAAAGTTGTGAAAATCTCTGGAATGTCTTAGATTAATATATTTTTTTCTTAATTTTTCACCATGTTATGTAAATATTTATAAAAAAATTTAAACGATTGAAAATAATTATATATATTTTAAAATTTTTTTTTCTATGTAAACTACTGCACTCTGTACCAAACTCTTTGTGGGCGCGTTTTTATGTACAGAGAGAATTTTAAAGTATTCTCCAGAAGGCTAATTTAATCGAGTACTTTGAACTCTCAATCTCAATGTTACTAAGAAATAATTTTTTTTATTGTTATTTTTCATTGCTCTTCTTTTTGGATAAAATTTTCACAGAAGGCTCAGGATAAAACTGAAAATGTATGCACCTTGTTAACTATTTTTTTGTTCTTGTTGTGTGGTTTCTTCAAATTTTTCTTTAACAATTTGCTAAACTCCTTAACACAGCGATACTCCACCTGTGGCCCGTTTGGCTTTTCTAAGTGGCCCACTCATGGCCTATTGTGTTGTAAATTAAATGTTAATTGAATAGATGGCACTGCAAGTCATCTGAGATATATATAATACTTTTTGTTTGGCTTGTAGAGTCAGAGTTGTAATGTTCTTTGTGCTGTGCACGTTTTCTGGGTTGTCTAAGAAATAAACCAAAATGCCTAAAAGAATGGACTGAATTATTGGATTGATATTAAAAGATATTGGATATAAGCGTCTATTTGTCCACTGGAATTAAGGAATTGTAACACATGACACTAAAAAATTCAATTATATAAGAATAATGCATTAAAAATTTAGCGGGAAATCCTCTAAAAAAAACAATCAAATCGACCAATTTTGCTGTGGATGTCGTACGGGTGCAAATTGCAAGATTTTTTTTTCTATTTGAAGCTGTAACGATTTATAATAACAAATAACAGTGAGATATTGAATGAACTGGAGTAGTGACCACATACATTTTATGGATGAAACTGACTTTTAATTGTAAACAAATAATACTGATTTCAGTCTGGAATTCAGTCTAAACTCCTCTTGGGTGCTATTCTGCATTTGATAAATTATGTTTGAAATAAAAATAAGAAAGGCTTTGTCAAAAGAAGAAAAAAACAAATCATCAAATGGCTTGGCTTTTTTGTTTATGTTTTGCTCGTATGGCCATAAATGAAAGGCAACCGAAACTACCCCATAATGCAGTAAAAAATGCATAAAAACGAACATAATTTTTGTGTGTTTGATAGAGATTAATATACATCATTAAAAGCCAAAAATGAGTTTTAATATTTTGATCAATTTTTTTACATTTTAAGTGTCTACTATTGCCTTGGTCTTGTGGTGTTTTTTCCATTAATCCTCATGTTGCGGTCAGCATGGCATATGTATGCGGCCCGGCGGGAAAAAAGGTTGAGTACCCCTGCCCTAACTGAATGAGAGAGGAACTGATTATTTAAAAGGTTTAACCCAAAAGAACTATAATTATATGCATCTTTTAGCGAGTCAAACTCTCAAGCTACTGTGTGCTCTTTTTTTTTATAATATTCATGTTTTATAAATATTTATTAAGATTAAATGTTGTAATATTCATGTCATCTTATATTAAAAAAGTTCATCCAGAGATTTCACAGAAGGCTTTATCCTACTTGCCTATTGGAAATTGGATTTAACGTCTCACCACGGGGAGTATTAGTTGACGAACCTCTTAATTGTAAACCATGATAAAGTTACCATAATTGTAAACCATGATTAGTATGTCTTCTTCTAACTTCCTCACCTTCACTACTTGGTGATTGGGAGACTCGGTTCCATTTAGCTGTCTTTCACTATTCCTCTAAATAAGTTTTCAGTGGAACCAGAACTCGAATCTGCGGTTGAGTATCGTCAGCATAAAATTCACAATAAGGATTACTTGTCCACCGGAACCGCACCCCCTCCCCCTTTGAATTTGATAATGAAATCTTTTTTCTTTTTCGCATTGTAACAAACAGGGCCGATCCTAGCAAAGGGGCAGCGTGTGCACTGCACAAAAGCGTCCAAAGCAAAGGGTGGCCGCGGGCCGCATATAGTTTTATCAATCAAGCACATGTTTTTCTGAATTTCTCAAAATAAGACTTATAATAAGCCGAATAAATGTGCTGAATTTTAAGTAGCTATTGAAAAATCGTATTAGGCCTGATAGTATACCATAGCTCAAGAAAAATAGATTATGAATGCATAGTGTGTTGGTCTATTAATGTCCACTCTTGATACAAATCCTTCATTTGATAGCAAAATTCGTGGCAGAACCGGCAACACTGCAGACACACAATAGATAAGATTTTCTTACATATCAGCGGCACTGGCGGCGCAATGTTTAACAAAGGCGTTTCAAAAATAATTTTTTCGAAAGTTGCTTTACGAAAATATCTCATATGGTTAATATTACCGAAGACAAAGGAGAGTTTCAATTTAATAATAGCCTCACAATTTAGAAAAACAAAACAGAGGAATGAAATGATTTTCGCATGTCTGTTTGCATTTTTTTATTATTATTGCTTTATACTTATCACTTCTTTACAGGCAGATGAGTTTATAATGTCAACGTAAAGAAGTATTAGTCAAAATATGAGAAATTATCTGAAGGACGGCACATTAGGTTTTTGCAAGAGGGCGACCGAAACCCTACGATCGGTCATGTTAACGAATGATGTTGTCATTTATCAATTTATGATTAAGACGATTTTGTTGTTTTGAATCAAAAAATGATTACACAAATTCTTTTAACGTTTAAAGTCGGGGAATTCTACAGCACACAATAATTTTATTTTTCTTTAGATATTACTACAACAAAAGGTTTAACACTTTTTCTTCTAAGTATTCTCTGTGTGTGTGGTTATAAGTTTTTTTTCGTAATACACTGCTGCCCACCGTAAATGCAACACCCTGAAGGAAGCACGCAAATAACATGAAATTTGCAACATGCATTAGCGGAGGTGAGATATGCAAATGATTAGAATTTCAGCGCAGACACACATCACGCACGCCTGTGGAGCCACCTCAAAGTGCTATTAAAGGCTTGGAGATTTCGACGATTTCAAGTTCGGCAATTGTGTTTTTCGTGTGGTTTTTTCAAGAAACGATCAGTTATGTCTCGTAGAAAACAGCGATCAGCTTTTGATCAAGTATCCGAGTTCGACAGAGGAAGGATAGTGGCGTACCGAGATTGTGGATTATCTTTCAGGGAAATCGGTAGTCGTGTTGAACGAAACCAAACAACTGTAATGCGGATATGTGACCGTTGGATGCAGGAGGGTACGACGGACCGACGTGGTCGATCGCATCCACCTCAGTGCACCACTTCACGCGAAGACAGGCAAATTGTGCGCCCGGCAATGACGGATCGCTCAGTCACATCACGAACCACAGCACAGCACATTGAGTCTGTAACGCATCATTCAGTGTCTGCGCGTACCATTCGACGCAATTTACAGCAGAGGGGTCTGTCCGCAAGACGTCCATTGCTTGGTCTACCATTGACGCAGAACCACAGATGTCTCCGCCGCCAATGGTGCGATGAAAGAAGGATGTGGGCGGCAGAATGAAATGAAGCTGTCTTTACTGACGAGTCATGCATCTGTCTGCAACACCATGATGGTCGGATTCGAGTCTGGAGACACCATGGAGAGAGGATGCTGAACAGAGCTGCGTTATGCACCGCCACACTGGTCCTGCACCGGGTATTATGGTATGGGGCGGTATTGGATATCACTCTCACACTCCTCTAGTACGCATTGCCGGTACTTTAAACAGCCAGCGCTACATCTCCGAGGTGTTGGAGCCAGTTGTCCTTCCTTACCTTCAGGGCTTAGCCACAGCCATATTTCAACAGGATAATGCGCGATCACACGTGGCACGCATTGTCCAAAGGTTCTTCGTCAATCACCAAATTGAATTGCTTCCCTGGCCAGGTCGCTTTCCGAATCTTTCGCCGATAGAAAACATGTAGTCCATGGTTGCTCAACGATTGTCTCAGATTACATCCCCAGCTGCCACACCAGATCAACGTGTGGAAGCTGCATGGTCTGCTGTACCTCAAGAACACATCCAAAGTCTCTTTGAATCAATGCCGAGGCGTTTGGCAGCGGTGATCTCCAACAATGGTGGCTACTCTGGCTACTGATTCTGGCAGGAACCACACTTCACAGAAGTCTATAAATTTAATCAATTGATACTTGGTCAACATGTTATGTACAAAATAAATTTTGTTGTGCTATCTCTTGTCTTTCTTGGTGTTGCATTTACGGTGGCCAGCAGTGTATAATCTCTGCAAATGACGAAAAGCCATTTCCTACTTTTAAAAAAGTATGTTCGAATTTCTCCACTCACCTCTTTTGTTTTACTGCGATGAATGGCATGTCTAAAACAATTTAAAATCCGATCAAATCATTAATCGATGTCAGTTTGCTGTAGATTGATCTTTTTGTGTATAACTAGGATTAAATTAAAAATTCTTGGATCAGGAATAACTTGTTTTAAATTTTCTTTTGAATTTCCAACAATTCACACACGTGAAAGTTTTCCAATTCTGTTCTATAATTCTAATTAAAAATATTTTTAGAAATCATCAGGAAGTTTGTATGGTGTTTGTAATGTATAAAGGCAAGTGTCGTTTCTGTTGTCAGCTGGATGTAATGTATGCAAACGTTTTAAATGTTTTTTCTGGTAATTTTTTACATCGAAGGTTCTGTTTTTCAGAACTGTATTCCAATAATAATTTTTTTATCAGGTGCAGTTGGTATTTGACAACTGTGTCCCAGCTATGTACTCCCAGAGATACGCGTACCATAGTTTGAAAATCATTTTACTGCAAGGTTAATATCGCATTCCAACTTTGTTAATTAATAATGTGAGCAATATATATTCTGAAACATTACTTAGTTCTACAAGAGACAACCAAATTTTTTCTCAAATAAAGAATATTAGTTGGTTTTTTTCCTTTTCGTTCTCTTCTGTTATTAAAAGTAGAAGTTAATTTTGAATTAAGTTAGTATGCAGACCTGTTATCATTTTTAAGGACTCGAATGAGGAAATGGGAAACTATTGGAATACTGCAATCTGAAATACGTTTCAAAACCAAGCGCACTTATAATAATGTTGAGATATTTATATTCATTAAAGTAGGGGTACTCAACCTTTTTATTTGTTAGGCCACATATTTCACGGTGGGCCGCATACATATATCTAGAATTTCACGCTGGCCGCATCATGTGGATAAAGAGGGGGGGGGAATTGATCAAAATGTTTTATTTTCTGTTTTGCTTTATTTAATTATAATTTTTTACATTTTTTATTATTGTCATTAAAACTGAATTAGAAGCATTTAATAAACTCTCCTTCACAATTTCTGCATCAGTAAACGGTTTCATATGATTACCAATAACAAAACAAACATCGTAGGATGTCTTTGTTACCTCTGCGACATAACCACTGAGAAAACACTTTTTTGCTGTTGCAAAGAGCATTCAAGAAAGCCTATTTATTACCTCTTGAAAGAGATCTTCGAGGAAAAGTGTCAATGAACGATTCCTGTTTAATGGTATAGTTTAAATACAGAAAAGACGGAGTACGTGCTCGTTAAATCAGTGGGTCCGAAAGTCTTGTGGGCGGTCGCAGCAGAAACCACGAGTGAAGGGGGCTGGAGAATATTTCTCTCCCCTTCAGTTCCATGCTAAAATTGTGGAGGTGGAGATAGGTGGTGTCGCCATCTATCGTTAAGAAGTCCAACCTGTCTCGCAGGCAATGGCAACTTTCATTCCTTCAAAACTGCGGGAAGGACACGACAACAACAAACACAGCACTTTCGTGACAAATCAAACAATAACTAATCATGTTTGTTTTTCACTACAAAATAGTCAACCTCTCAATCGTCTTAAGACGATATATTTTCTTCGGGTAATTTTCGCCTGCAAGGTATGAAAGATAGTTAAAAATTAGTTCCACAAATAAAACTGCCACTACTCCACTGTTGTCTGTTATCACTACCCGTAACCGTTACTAACAGAAAATGAATATCAATTCGCACTCGTATGACATTGACAACAAAAAAAAAATTGATAAATTTGATTTTTTTTGACACCAAATTTTTAATACAGTGTTCCTAGATAAGTGAATTTTTCAGAGCAATGGGCACTGACAGGGCCACTTAAAAAGGCTCGGAGGGCCTTCGCTGCATTAAAGTGTTTTGTGGCCCAAGTTCCTGTTTACATCAAAATCAGACAACCTTAATACGTATAGTGTCATTTTATGAAATGTTATGCCCTTCTCTTTTTGAAATTTAAAATGAATAATGGCATTAAGAATGCTGCATAATATAATATTTTCAAGGTAGAATGAGGGTTATTGGAATACTTATCAGCTTCTGGTAATTCCGTTTTGAAAGAATGAATCCGTGGACATTTCTGTATCTACAAAATAAGCACTGTCGTTAGCGTTTCAAGTAACGGTTAAGCGGCGGAGCCTAACGGTGATATGTGATCCATCCGAGCAAGGCTTTTTTTTATTGTTGTTTCAGTTTCTGCCGTATTATTTAGAATTGCAAATGTTTCCTGCACATTTTATCCGTTTATAGGTCAAATCCCTATTTTTTTCTTTTTTAATGCTCTTATTTCCTTTGATTTTGTTGTCTCATAGACCTTCTCTTGCATGAATTTGACTAGAATTACAGAATTATAACACAAGCTTTCTATAGGTCAACGACTCTTTCATAAAATAAAATGTTCACTGTTCGTTTCTCTCAGTTGTCGAAATTAATTTATATAACACTCACAGGAAATAGTTAATGATACAATTCTAGTATGCTTTTTGTTGACTGTAACTCTCGTTAGTATTATTTTTTAACTGATTTTTACTGATCTTTTTACAATTTTACAAAACGTTTATATTCAGTGCAAGCTAAAACGATAGTCTATTACTAGGTCTTGTCTCAAATTTTACTGGTTAACCTACTTTGGTTAAATTTTTTTTCTTATCTTTCTACTTCCTTTTGTTACACGAAGTTTTGTTGAAAGTGTTAGCATTTGTAAAAATGTATATTTTTTACATTAAAAAATATTCTAAATTTATCATCATATATATTTGTAAATCAGATTTTGTTGTATATTTCTGCAAAAAAAAAGAAGGGGAAGGGGCTATAAAACGGGGATGGGAAGCTCGGAAAGAAGTAAATGTGATATTTTAATTCTCCAGATTCCAAGATTTTCATAAAAGTGTGAATGAAAAACTAAAATTAAAATTTGTGAGTAAAATAATCGAAAAACTTTTATATGGTTTCAAGTATTCATAGAATTTTTAAGATGTTACTTAATTTGGAGTTTTAATTAATTTTAAAAACGCGATTCGCGCAATTGAAAATATGCTTTGCAAATTTATCCTGTTTATGTTAGAATTAAAATATATTTTCTTCCAGTTCACGTTTGTAGTTTGATATCATAAGTTTTTTAGGTAAAATGGAGCAATAGTTATGATTATGAAAAAACTGAATTATAAGAAACTTATCGTTTAGTAGGATTTCTGATAATTTTTTTTTCTCTTTTTTGAATTTCAATTCTTAAACACACTTGTGTGCAAGTCTTTCAATAAACATGACATTAAATTATTAATTTATGTATAGAAAAAAATCACCAGTCATGCATTCAGAGATATTTATAATTCATCAAATATTTTGGCATCTGTTTTTACTGATTGAATAATCTCTCTCTTTGAACCGTTTAACGTCAAATTTCTTTCTTTGAGTAATATTTATAAATTCAAATTATTTTTCGAAGCTTTCATTATTCCCTTGTGTGTTATTTGTATTGAATAAAGCGGCGAATTGTTGTTAATTTTATCATTTCACTATGCAATTTAATCACGTATTTTACTTAATAGTCTTATAAAATTACACCATTCTTTTACAATATATATATATATTAAAGATTTTTTTAAAAAACACCATTTTACCTAACATAAAAGGAAATCAAATCCAAAATATGATTGATGGCGAGTTATTCACATTTAGCAGTTTATTTAAATCAATACATCAACGACAGCATGAATCTATTTTCATTTTCTCATTATAATCCCTTTAAATCAAAAATCATTGAAGTGTCAAATGTCAGAAATAAATAAAAGGTCAAAAGAAATCAACCCATTTCTCAATGTTTTCTTAATTCATTTCTCGAACAATTTGATTCTCTATTATAAAAAGACAACTCCTCTCTCATTTAAAAGAATTTTTCTTCTTCATAGACAAAGCTATCCAATTTCAAGCATTTCTCTAGTGTCCATTATTACCATGGCCATAAGTTTAAGCGATAACTGAAAAGTTTTCTTATTGCACGAAAGAACGAATTTTTCCTGAGGGTGTTGTTTGATTTTTAATGTCACCGTAAATTATGAGCTTTCCAAACAATTCCATTGCTGTCTTGTTTTGACCTACATTTTTTTTTCCTCTCGAAACCATCCGCGGATAATTTCACAGCTAAAACCCACTTTTGTGCGAAACCAGTTTTCTTTTGTATGGTTCCATGAAAAGATATTTAAGACACCACGTTCTTTTCGCTCGCTCTCCAAATAGTATACCGCTCTTGAGGACTGCTTTTGAAAATCCTCCTTTTGTTGTGGTCGCCCGAACCTTTTGGGTCGTTATTCTTGGCGTTATGTATCTGGGCCACGGTAACCTTACAGTGAACTTTTATCCCACTAATGTCAACAACAAGAAACTTCGTGCCCGGACAAGTGAAAGTAGGAAGAGGCATTATGAAAGGCGTATTGGTGCCGCCAAAGTTTACCTGTGGAAGGTAGTAGCAAGTAATTTTGCTTGCCCGAATTTAATGAGGGTTGTGTGGGCTTGGGAAGCCTTACCACGGCACGTTTCTCTCTCTCTTTTTTTTAATGAACCGGTCATTGTAATCAACAGATGCGCTGACTTCCGTGTTAGAGGTCAAGACTTGGTCATTAATTGTGGAGTGTGATGTAATAAAGGATTCGAAGATTCTTCTTTTGGTAATGGTCGAAGGAGGGGGGATGAAAGTAATTGGTGCTCGTGACTGTGTGGAACAATGGAAGATGTTTATTCTTCTGGACGTATTCTCTTGGGTTTTGATTAAATCATTCGAAATTTTCTATTTAAACATTGTTTTTTTATTTAATATACTTCCTTAAAAAATTGTTTCGAACTTAAAAATCAAATATTTCAAGGAAAGTGTACTTTTGGATCGGTCTTGCCATTTTTCCGTAGTACTTAAGAAGGAATTAAGCGCATGATCGCGGTTTATTGATTCAATGTTTTTTTTTTATCGTTTTCCACCGAATTATATTTTAATAGACTGTAACAAATCATCATTACCTCTTTTATCGAATCTGGTTCTCATAATAGGTTTTAATACCTAGCAGGAATTATTTTACTTGATTATGTTTTTCTTATGGATATTACTCCTTTGCAATTTTGAGTATTTCTTTTGGCTGAAAACCACAATTTTTACTTAATTGAATATTAGATATGAAAATTTTCAACGTGTTTGAAAATATTCTGGAATTTATAGAGAGAACTACATATTTTCGCGAAATAAGTTTAGATTTTTGTTTATTGGTATTATATAACTCATATTTCCGAGAATTTTTGGTTTAAGTTTGTCTATTCTAAATATTGGTTTCATGACAAAAGGAACGCAACATATTTTTAAACATCAATTGTAAACAAACTTTTTTTTCACACACTCATAACTTTTGTTAGAATACCTTTAAATTAATGAAAGAATTTGTGAATAAATCTGGACGACAGGACTCAGAGTTATTATTAATGATGATGAAATATTCTTTCAAAAAATGATGGACATATTCATTCCATTTCTATTTTTGAATTTGAGTTTCTCTCCTTAATTTTGATCATACAAAAAGTTAAAAGAAGATATAAATAATGTTAAAAAGGAAGATTGCTAGTGTGGTCTTCTAGCTAATAACCAATCTTCATCTGGGAATACTTTTCCTGAATTGCCTATTTTTAATAGGTATTACAATTCAATTTTATTGACATGCATAATTTGAGTAACAATTGTAAATTTATGCTATTTCTTATTAATATAAATAACTTTCAGCTTCATCTATGAATTAAAAATTCCCGAGTTTCATTTTTTGTCCTGGTGTTTTTTTTAAAAATATTAAATTTTGCGGACACCAGTTTTTAGGAATTTTAAGTTATATTAAATTCTGCTGAGTATTCTCTTCGTACTAGTCAATTTCCGATCCCATATCATACTCTGTGTATAATAGATATTTTTTTTAGTCTCCTATGGAATATTAATAACTTAGCGTATTTTTTCAAGAAGCTTTTCATTATTACAGTGTTAAATTAAAAATCAATTCCATCTGCCTAAAATTAGTTAAGTGTTAGATATTTTGGTATTGTAACTTTTTTTGACATCTTGAAATAATTTTTAAATGTTTCCAATTGTTATCCGAAATTTACAGAAATTTTTATATTTCAATAATATTCATTTAGGTTATGTATGTTATAAAAACCTATTTTAAGTGTATATAATACCCGTTCTTCGCACGGGTGAAGTGAAAAATTAAACAATACAGATTGAAGGATAAAGAAGTTTTTAATGGGTTAATTTTACGTGAATAGCAAATTAAACAAAAAAAGCTTTTTGCACATCTCAGCTGAACAAAAAGAAAACCATATTTGTTAAATTTTAAGTCTGTAGCTCTAATAGCTGATAATTTTTTAAAAATTAATAACGCCCCGTAACTTTCTTGCGGATCGATTTTTGAAAACATTTTCCTAAGCTGATCTCTGCTCAGCAAAAGTAACATATTGTTACAAATTTTGTGTAATGAACGCTTAAAATAGTGTAAATAATTTATAACTGGATGTGTAATACGTTAATATTACTTTCTGTTGTATTTATTTTATATTAAAATTATAATATTCGCAAACAACACCATTCCTTACATTATAATGGCTATTCAATGGAAACATAGCGAAATGTTGGTGATAGAGCCAAGTTGGGATCATTTTTGGCAACCAAGTTGACAACTTGGCGATTGATTGAACGGTGCAGAACTTTCTTTGCTGTAGCGCCACCTGGTGGGGATCTCCAACAAAGAGGATAGAACAAAAACCTTCTCCACAAAAAAAATATATTTACATGCCAATTTTCATAGTGATCGGTTGAACGGTGTTGGAGTATTTCATACATACAAACATCCATTTTCTTAAATATCCTGAAATCTTTTCGTACAAAATGGTTGTTAGGCGATAAATGATTGTATGTATATACTTATAAAGGGCAATATTTAAAAATAATTATCAGCGATTTAGGTCTTCTCTAGCGTTATTTTAAGATTAATGTTCCACAAAAAGAGTATCTATTTTTATTATGCATTCAATTACATTATTTATACATTTATAGTTGATTAATTCCGCCCCAGCATACATTTTGATGAATGTATAATATATCTATTAAAAATCAATCTTGCCGGTGCATAAATCATGAAATGAAATTAGTGCATGTCTGGACTCAAAATTTAAACTGAGTATGAAAAATGACATCCATGCAACGACATCGATTGAACTCATGATTATCCTTTGTTAAACAGAATCTAACGGCAAATAAAAATAGAAAAGATACCTCGGAGCGTAAGATAAGTGGAACAAACCCTTTGCGATTTGACTTCTCAGTCGGAACCAGTGACTGTCTGACTTCATGTTCACCCAATTACAACGCCCAAGAAAAATCTTCGCTTTAGGCTGCTTTTTGTATCCGTTTCCATCGGTTCTTGTTTGGTTTTCAATGAATAAGAAACATTTCATACTTTTCGATATAACAGTACATTTCTTCAAATAGAATAGGTTTTTACACAGAAGAAAATCGATTGTAAGAAATCAATTAAAAGAGTTCATTTTGAAACATCGCCCAAATTTGAATTAAAATTTGTTGGAATGAAAAATTTATAAATGAATTGAAACAAAGAAATGAAAAAAAATTAACATCAATAGTTTCTCAAATTGTTCTTGAGGAGAAAAACTAGTCCAAAGCTTAGGCTAATCTACAGTATCATCGTCTCCAATTTCGAATGTGAAAGCTTCGACCTTATACAAAAAAACATATTCTGTACAATAAATAACTTTTAAAGAGGAGTTAAACTCCTTAAAAAATTATAAACACCATTTTAAATCAAATTAAAATGGTATTTAATGTATGCTTTTGATTTATTTAAGTGATATCTTCTATCAAAAATGAATTTTAAAATATCGCTGCTCAACAGCGATAGTACATTTTTGATAGAAAATACAGAAGCTCGGTTCTGTGATAGAAATTTATACCAATGAGGATGAATGATTTTCCAAAAAAGTGGAAATATATTTAAAAGTGGAAATTTACTAAGTACATTTAAATTCCTACATCTGGAAGGAATGCAAATAACCGAATTATATTTATTCAACACATGTATTGTAGTAGGAAGAGTGATTAAATTTTCAGAAAAGTCGTAATATATAATTCCAAAGAGATCAGTACCTCTGGCAACATGAGTAGTGTTTAGTCACCTGGTCAAGAAATTGTACAGATATCGATGGCATGGTATGTGCATTAGTTCAACATTACATCACTGTTCGACTGATGAATAGTGGTGTGTTAATCGCTCTGCAACTATTAACCAGACCTTTTCAATTGGTGAAGAGAACGTGCTGGCCATGGCAGAAGCAGAACACGTTCTGTATCGAGGAAGATCGGGAAAGCATGGATTGCCCTGCTGAAACGTAGCTTTACGTAGGTCTGGAACATATGGCTCTAACATTTCAGAAATGTAACGGTTTCTTTTCAAAATCCCTGCAATGCCCCCAAGCAAGAGGTGATCAAAACATGTATCTAATGACTTCCCTTACCATCACTTCAGGGTGATGACAGCTTATAATCGTAACGTTATGACGATGACGATTGTAAGCTGACAATGTCCATTCACGTACGGTATCGATATGCATGAGTCATGTTGCTGCATACGTTTTTGCTGGATTTGTCTGAAGAGACGACGTGATGCAATTTCTGCGTCCATGTTCTTCTGTGTCACTCCACTGAAGGCGTGGCTGTCTGTGATGTGGCATCAAAAGCAGCCGAAGACATGATCGGTGTGAACTGACAGTCAATAGTACTACAAACACCTTCACATTGTCCTGAAAATGATCCCATTTCCTGACTCTGGATCCCGCGTGACTGTACTATTAAATGAAACCATCCAGATAACAGTTCTGTCTTTTCAGCTGAAAGTAGAAAACCCTCTTATAGATCCTGCGCGATGCTTTGTTGAGTCCTCCTGAACTCATTGATTTTTTAGTCTGGTGGTAGTCTTTAGCAAAAAGAGCAGTAATACTGCGGTACGACATCGTAATCTACAGCACGCTGTATCTACGATAATCGCAAAAATTCTACCTCGATCAAAGTGCTGGTAGGCATTACTCCTTCTTACTCGAGACATAATTACTTTTTATACCAGGAAAAACGGCCAAATGCAATTTCTATATCAGAAAACTGTACAATATCGTCTTTGATATACAAAGTAGGGACGTTACCGCTGTCTGCTTTGCATGAATGTGCTCAAAATCTAATCATTTGCATATCAGCCGATGTATCTGTCATGCAAAATTTTTTTTGTGGGGAAGAATTATGTCGTCTTCCTGGTGTGGCAGTTTTAACGGCCTGTTATATTATATAAAATTAACAGTAACATTCTTTGACAACTTTTTAGAGCAGTGATTCTTAAACTGGTCCGTGGAGGTCTCTCATTTAATGTTATGTCCCTTTTTTTATGGACTCTGAAAGGATTCAAGAATACATTGAAAGATGTGCCATCCTAGACTAGATTACTAAATTGCCCCCAATGAAAAAACTCTACTGGAACATGTATTTCGATCAAGAATATTAAAAAAAATTAATTTTTTATTGTTTGTAACTACATAGCCATTACTACAACGTAAATTTTCAATTAGATGTTTACATAAGTGTTAAAAAAAAGTCTATATAAGTAGCAGAGGCGATCTTAGGATTATTGAGGAACCTTTAAATTACTCAGCCATGTGTTAAGAGCAGGGAGGGGTGTTCAAAATCTTGGGGGTCCGCGATGTCAGGCTGATACATAAAGGGGGACCACGGCGATGTAAAGTTGAAGAACCGCTGTTCTACAGGATACTCTTTCAACTGAAAATTCATAATTATTGATGTGAGAGCTTAAGCTCTTCTATTTTTATAATGAATGCAAGTAATTTTAAAGGTTATATTTATCGAACTTTAATTCTGATTCATAAAAGTATTTTCACCAATTGTACCTTTTAGAGTCATCGGATCGTACAAGGCATCTTTCTAACGAAATGTTTTCCTCTCCTTCTCTTATAGGCATTCCAAGTGGCAGAAGAAAGGTTGGGCATCCCTGCATTGTTGGATGCTGAAGACATGGTGAAATACGATGAACCCGATACTCTCAGTATTGCTACTTACGTTTCGCAGTTCTACCAGTTTTTTGAGAACGGCGCTTCCCACAAACGTGAGTGTTTGAATATAAAATCTTATTAACTTTTTAAAGTAAATTTATACGTATAATACTTTTTTCATTATTAATTCTTAAAAATACAAATTTAAGTTTTTTTTTTCTGTACAAATTGTGAGATATGAACTAAATAATTCGTATTGCAGTATTTAATCATGGAATTTCGACTAAACTAATAAACTAAACTGTTGCATTTTTTTTTAATATCGGAAAATACTCGGTATTAACTAGTAGTAAACAAATCGGGTATAATACTGTTTATTGGGCTGTGTTGATTTGTAATATGTATTATCTATGTTTTAATATTTATTAAATCGTTTAATTTCTTTTCTATTTATTTTTTAAATTAATAGAAAATTTAATCAAATTAATTTTTTTGTTTTTTGCTTTTAAAGACATTTAATAGTTGGCTTTAGTAGCCAACATTGATTATAACAATTATTGACGGAACTAGTTTTGTATTTCATAATAAATTCATAATACTTTCTGTAATAATCTAATTTGCTCTTTTCCATTTCAGTTGGAATCCCTGCCTCCAAGTCGGTGACCAACCGCGTCTCTCCTCTGCCTTGCAGTCGCCCTCCTGCAACGAGTATCCATACGGGACCTTTAAACAAAGTAATTCTTGCTGATTAATGTTTGCTTCTTGATTGTGGATTTCGGAAAATAATTGTATCCAGTGGCGTAACGGCGAATATTAGAAGCCCCCCCCCTGCGTAGTCAGGTTTTGTCTGTATAAATTAGTTAAATATGTAATTGGCATTAGTCAAGCTTTGAGATCGGGGGGTGTACGTTACGCCACTGATTGTATCTAAAATGAGTGAGATAACATACATAATTTACAAACATCTTTATCTCGATTGACATGTCTTTTAATTAAGGTAAAGCAGATACCATGAACTTGTATACTAATCATTATCATAATTTTTTGCTAAAAGAAATACATATGTATCGCTTTTTTTAAAGCATTTCGTACGATTTTTAACTGGTAAGGACAGTTTTGAAGCTTTTTAATATTTTTTTAAAGAAAAAATCAATACAAGTTTTTCGTTGGATTTTTAAATTAGGTTTCTTTAAAAAAATTATTGGCATGATTTAGTTGTAATTCGATTTCCATATGGCCAACACTCCGCATCTGAAAATCTACCATCACCATTTTGATCCATGTATTGTAAAGAACTGAACATTTGACATGGAAGTGCCACTTTAAACTTGTGAAAAGAACTTGTTTCTATTTTAGGTTAAATTTAAAACGCTTTCAAGCATTTTTCGGTCTATTCAACCACTTTGTTGGTTCATTCTTCCAGCTATTCATGCAATCGATATGTATCCGATGTTGTTTTGATAGTCATTAAGAACATTTTTTTCCGTAGGCAGTCTATTTGAATTGCATATGGTCTGTAAAAAGGAAAAGGCCATAGCTGTTTAATTTATTAGTTGTAATTTATTGGGAATGTCTTGAAATCTCCATAAAATATATACTCACCAACAGTACTAGGTTGTACTGCCACCTACTGTGTCGAATTTCCGAGTCAAAAATTATTCGACTACACATTGTCGGCGACGATTTACCCATGATGAACTTGGCTGCTGCTTGCGGACAGGGTAATTTGAACAGTCCATCTTGCTGTCCGAAGATTTGCGTTTTTGCAATGCGTTTGACAACTAAACCCTGAGGAAACAAAAGAGAGAGAGAGAGCGCGAATTCTAACTGACTCATGTTCTGTATTCTGCCCAGTCGAGCTCAGTTCGAGATCCAATTCTAAAATTTTTTACATTTGAAGATAAAAGAATGCGAAATACTCCCTCGAATATTATGGAATGGGACTGATTTCGTTGGTTAGACGTGTGGTGGCAGACAGGGACGACATAAGGCATGGGCCAACTGACCCAGGGCCTCGCCCTCAAATCTTTCTTAATAAGATCATGATCCGGATAATTTTAATGTGGTCAGTCTCAAAAAACATAGGCACAAACCGGCTCGAGCGATGACCACATTTCGTCCAAATGAGTTAAATGATTGTTTATAGTATTATGCTTAGGCTTAGACGTGGAAAGTGGACATCACATAATAATACAGTCTTGCCACTTTTGGCAATTCACATGCGGTTTGAAATTTCTCCTGTTTTTAAGAGAATATGTACGGGAATAATATTTGACCATTAAAATTATCCGGATCATGATCTTATTAAGAAAAAGTCGAGAACGAAACAAGGCCCTCGCCGAGGACAATGCCCTGAGCCAAGTTGGCCCATGCCTTAAAACGTCCCTGTATCTGAACCCTGTAGAGAAGCTACGGGACTAACTTGGAAAAGCAGCTGCACAGAGATATAATCCTTCCTGAAACATGTTCCTAATGACTGCATTTCTAAAGGAGTAGAACTTTATTCCTCGACCCAGACAGTGATTAACTACATTATTGCCAGCATTTAAACATATTGCGATATGTGTGTAAAAGGGCGATCTTATTTCATATTTAATTATCCTTTTTTTCTACTGTCCTTGTTATGTAGGCCCTTTTTACTGTTTAATACTACATTTTTTTCTTTAAATATCTAGTGCTCTTGAATTTTTTTTTCTCTTTGTATTTAAGTGTAATTATGTTTTGCATAATTCGCAAATTCATAAAATTACAGTTCTCGATTTCTTTAAAATCCATGATTTTATGCTTATAAAGATAATTTTGAACATATACATTATACACTATATGGCCAAAAGTATCCGGACACCCTTTAAAAAAGTGGTTCTGGCGAGTGACGCAATTTGATACGTAATTGAAAGCTATAAAAGTGTTGGTAGTGATTTGTCAGATTGTATTTATGTGTTTGTGAGGCAATGGTTAGTCAAAGGAGCTTAGTGAGTTTGATCGTGGCAGTATAGTGGGATGCCACCTTTTGTGGGAAATCAGTTCGTGAGATTGCGGACATTCTACAGAAGCCTAAATCCACTGTTAGTGATGTAATTGTGAAGTGGAAACGCCGAGGCAGTGAAACGGCAGAAAAAAGAACCGGTAGACCGAAAGTACTTGGTGAACGCAGCCGCAGAACTCTGAAAAGGGTAGTGAAACAAAATCACAAGTCCTCGTTGGTCGAAATTTCTCAGGAGTTCCAAAGCTCATCAGGAGTTAGTGTTAGCAGCAGGACTGTCCGTTGAGAGTTGAAAAACTTGGAATTACATGATCGTGCAGCCGCTCACAAGCCAAACATCACTCCACAGAATGCGAAGCATCGATTGCAATGGTGTAGAGCTCACCGTCATTGGACTGTGGACATGTGAAAAACTGTTCTTTGGAGTGATGAATCTCGCTTTACAGTCTGGCAGTCGGATAGATGCGTCTGGTTTGGCGGATGCCTGGCGAACGTTTCTTTAGTGACTGCATTGTACCGACTTTTAAGTTTGGTGGTGGAAGCATAATGGTGTGGGGGGTGTTTCTCGTGGTTTGGCCTGGCTCCGTTAGTTCCTGTGATTGGAAACATGAACTCTGAGATGTATGTGGACATTCTGAAAAATGCTGCACTCCCAACTCTATGGCAATATTTCGGGGAAGGCCATTTCTCTCTTCCAGCAGGATAACTGCTCCATTCACACATCGAGGCTTGCACAGACGTGGTTTGACGAAATGGGTGTTTAAAAACTGGACTGGCCTTCTCAGAGCCCCGATATAAATCCCATAGAACACCTTTGGGACGAATTAGAGCGCAGATTACGTAGCCAGCCAAATCGACCATCCTCACTGCAAGCACTCACTTCAGCTGTGATGGACGCCTGGAAGGCAATTCCTATGGTCACCTATCAAAAATTGGTGGAAAGTCTTCCCAAACGTGTGCAAGCTGTCATCCATGCAAAAGGGGGACCAACGTCATATTAATATGTGCCTCAGGACGCTCTAAGTCCATACCACTGGGTGTCCGGATACTTTTGGCCAGATAGTGTATGTGGGTTTTTTTTTCTTCAAAATTAATCTGAAATGCTTAAAACACAATAGCAATGGCAATTTCATGTTTTCGCAAGTTAATTTTGAAAAAAAATTGTTAGTGACGTACATAAGAGTAGAGGTTTTGGTTTCACCCCCGTACACAACAATAAATTTTTATTTTGTAGCATAAAGATTATATACACCTTGGCACTTTCGACTATGTTTTTTTTTTTTAATGTGAACTTTCCTCCCCATAAAAGTAGCCTGTGTACGCCATTGCTCTGTTTTATGCACTTTTAGCCTGTGACTATATATTGTAACTTATTTGTGGTATTACTATGTTGATCCTGTGCTTTCCAAATTGAATCTAATGAGTATTTTTTGTTTTACAGCGTTAAGAAGAGAGGTCCATCATGTAAGACCTATAGAAACATTGCTCATCCTTGCATTCACCTATTCACTTAATAAATGCATTTTTACATCACGATAGCTTTTTATTCCAAGTGTAATGAGCATCAGCATTTTCAAGGACTATTTTGTACTTTTCCAATGCTTCCCTTTATTTTGTTTTTTATATACATCTTGATTTGTGTTGTGTTTTGGAAAAGGCCAACATGCTTCCTGCATTTTTAATGTTTGGCCTGTAGTATACTTAGTTTTTGTAGCAAAACTAGATTATTTTTGTTGTCCTTTTTGTCAACAAATCCTATTATGTCAGTTGTAGTATATATTTTATGTGACGTGTAACTTTTGTTGAATGTAAGACTTGTTGAGAAAATACTTCTAAAATTTGCCGATATAAAATTTTTTTAAAATATCATTTACGAAGTTTTTATTGGCTTGTCTCGTATATAGATTACGGCATGAAGATATTTTCTCATTTGAAATAATTTTTAACGGTTTCATAATTGAATGTGCACTTTTATGAGTGCATTAAAATATCAAATTTTTAAATTTTACTCGAATTTTTTTACAACCATAAACTTATTTAATTCCTTATGAATGTGTGAGATCACATTTTCTACATTTAATAAATTCCTTAATTTTTCCTACCTAAATTTCAGGTAAACAGATACAAAATTTGCAATTAATTAATATTTAATTAATGAATATATTTGAATATTTTTTAAAATATTGAGTTGCATTAGTGATGTGGTTAAAAATTTGTTTTTGTTTATAATTCTTATTTCCTATGCTTTCTGTATTAGCACAAATGTTCATTTTTGTGAATGGTGTAATTTAAGAATTACAAATTTATTTTTGTAAAAGAAGTCTAACAAAACAGTGTAAAAGTGGTAAACTAAAATATTATTTCACATTAATATATTACTTGAGATATTGTAATTTTCTAAAATTATTACAATATTTTACAAATATAGTCATGCTTACACAAAAAGCAATATTGTTGTAAATATGTATCTGATATGTTCCTCAGTATGAATCTATGTATAAATAAATAAAAATATTTGCATGAAGAGTCATCTGGGTTATTTTTAAATGCAAGATTGACACACACATACAAAGACATCCAGTTTCAAATCGCATAGTATTAATTTTTTTTAACTTGCAGTTTAATAGTAACTTACCGATTTGATTAAATTCTGTTAAAACTTGCAACTGATCTTGAAGATATCACATTGTAACTGATATTTTACAAAACTATTATGCATACAGGGTGTCTACAAATTAGTTGGACAATTTCATAAGTTAAGGACTTTCGAAATATTAAATAAAATTAACCCGTTTGGAGTCAGACTAACTGGAATATATCCTAAGTTTATTCATACAGAGCGTTACGTGACATAATGTTTGAGTCGAAAAGTCCTCATGCCATCCTAGAACTTGAAAGGGATAGTCTTGGGGTTAATGTGTTTTGGACAGAGAGTTCCTCGAATGCTCTCAGCCTATTTTTCTTCGCTGAAGAGATTATTACAGGAATTATTTTCCTGTACATGCAGGTTTTCTCTACTCCAACCATCAAAGAAAAAAATGCCAGGAGTTTGCATATTTCAACAAAATGGTGCGCCTTATCTCTACCACAATGATGTTACATCTTCCTTTGATGTTGAGGTACCTGTTTGGATTGGTTGTGGAAGTGTTATTTAGTGGTCATCATGATCACCACTGGTTTTCAGAGTATGGGGTTTGGCAGTGGAGTAACGTACACCCCCGCATCGCGGAGGGGGGGGGGCGCTAGGATTCTAAGGGGCCCAAAACCTATGTTCAGGGTTGGCTCTTGCAGTTTTGTCTCCCCGGACAAAAACGGAAAATACCGCTCCTCTTCAGAGCAAAAAAGTTATAATTATAAAAGGTAAATTGTTCACATAGATACACAACTTTAAAACTTGGAATAATTCTTGCGCACAAAAAAGCAGCACTATTTTATACAATTATTTTAAGTCAAATACCAAATATTTCGAAATTAAGGACATAATTGCCTGTTATTAATTTAAACGAATAAAATGTAAGAGAAGGAATCGCCCATTTCAGCATGCCAATTTCTTCTTAAAAAAATTCTACTGGTGGTGGGGATCACAAACGTTTATTTTACCTTATAGTATTAGTTATTATACCAGACCCAAGACTAAAATAAAACATTTCCTGTGACTCTATCTACAAAATTTTTTTTATTGCCCCTGTCCCCTTTTGGATAGCTTACACCGTACGGGTGAAAGGAATGTCCGTATTGACCCCACTCCGAGATGGGGAGTGAATGAATATTAACGTCGCACTGTTCAACTACACGAGGGCTTTTGGCGAAGGACCTTGTAATTTTGAACCATGGTCATGTGACGAGGACGTCACCAGAGCTGGCACCCCCTCTCCTAACTACCACACCAAAGGGAGGACGTTTGAGCTCTCGACAGATTTAACATGCATCACTTCCTTACACGGTGGGCCTTTTGTGGTACTGGGCTAGAAATGACATGCTGATACTTGACCACTAGGCTACCGCGGCCTAGGGATGGGGAGAAAGTTACAGTGAAAGATCTGTAAACATCAATTTTTTGACGTTTAAACATATAATTTCGCATCGAACTGCTGACACCGGACATCTCGCATGGGTGAAATGAATTATCTTTTGTGACCCACTCCTGGATTGGGGGAAGTTACTAGTGAAACATATCAAATTTCATTGTGTGACATATACTCCCGCAATGAACCCTTCAAGTTTCAACATAAAAGAAAACTGACATTAAACATACAGAGTATAAAATTTGGAAGTAAGATATAATAAATGAAATACCAAATTCACACCCAATAGTATTGAAGAAAATATATCAAATTTTTCGTAAGCAAAAAAATAATAAATATATCTTTCAAATTCAATTTAAATGCCGCCCCGGGCAGGGGCCCAACATGTCCGTCCCTAGAGCCGCCCATGCTATGCTATGTTATGGTTTTGCAATCCTTTGTGAGATCCGACTGGGGTTCCAAAACCTGACTTTGCAGAGGTCCTAATGTTCTCCGTTACACTATTGGGGTTTTGTAAAGGATCAAGTGTACACTCTCTCCGTTATTTCTTACATCCATTCCTGAACTAAAATAAAGAATCTGCAATGCAATTAATATGATCGGCGGAGGCATACTGACAAATCTGTGGCAGGAACTGATTTATGAATAGGATTTTTGCTTAGTAACGAAAGGAAGCTACATCAAACATTTGTGATAATGTAAACTTGGACTGTTTTCTCTATCTTACAACAATTATGTACTTCAAAATTTTTTTTCTTGTAAATTACATGCAATAAATAATTTTTTTTTTTTTTTTATTTGCTCAACAAATTTGTAGTATTTTGAAATCTATTTAACAACAATTTCTTTATCGCGAAGTTATTGAATTTGCAGGTAAATAAATGCAGCCTTTTCAATCTAAAATGTTCCCTGAGACATATATAACTAGACAATGTAATTCTTAAATTAAAAATACCCTCTTTCACTTTTATATTAAAAGTTTTGGTATTATAATAAGCATAACTCTGGCATACGATTATTCTCATTCGCAATTAAATTCCTTGTATAACAACACCATAAAAAATTTCATGTATTAAAAATTTCAATTGGTTCCACTTAAAATTTTACTGCACATTGAATTTTTATAAATTCTTCGTTCAAAATCTTGACTTCGATGGATGAATTTTCATGTTTTAACCCACAATTCAAAACTCGTATTTTTAGTAAGATTTACTGCTTTTAAATTGAAGGAAAGAAATTTTATATTATATTTTATATATCTGGTGCTAAATCAGAACTTCATAAATTCACGCGTAAGTGATTTATTTGCAGAATTATCCTCGCATCAAAATAAACGAAATTGAAATTATTCTCAAAACAAAATGAGAAAAAACATGATTTGAAACTGTTTCAAAATTAGAACTTGGTGAGAAAAAATTATGCATTTTCCTTCCCGAACAAAATTCTCTCTAAATCTTAAAATTGACCCAAAAAAATATTATTTTGGTCTAAATTTGGGGTATATTATATCAATCATTATACAAATTTTACTGCAAAATCCAAGATCACTATATACTTTTGTATTCCACTTCGATATAAATCAACAATTATTTTTCTTTAAAAATTCATTTTTATTACAAGAAATACATTTACGAAGTAAATTGTTTTGTAATTGAAAAATGCTATCATAAAATTAGCATATAAGTACCAATTAACTAAATTTTTGAGTTATAGTTAATTCAATAGTTCTGAAGTGCGAAATACTTTACATTTTTCAATACAATTTAGGCGTATCTTTGAAATAAGAATGTTTGCGTCGCTCTTATGAAGTGTTGAAATCCAACATCTTGAGTAAATTCAATCCAGCTCAATGGAATCTTATGTATTAATACTTTTATAATTCTTTTTTTTTTTCGGTCTAAAATGTATTTATGAAAAAAAATTAATTTTAAAGACATTTCATTTGGTTACAAGTTGTAAGTGGGAACTAAAAGTGACATCTGTTGATGAAATACACTTCTACTTTTATTGTTATAGTAAAGAAAAACACTTATTATACATATAAACAGTCGACTCTGGATAATTCGAAGTTGGAAGGACCAATGAAAAACTTCGAATTATCAAGAGGGGAGAGAGAAAACTCCCAAAATACACGAAGAGGAATTTTTTTTTCTAACACGTTTTAATTTGAAACTATATAATAAAACAACAATTGTACAATGTATAAAATTATTTTAAAGTAATTTTAAAAAGTACACATTATATATACAGTGTAAATAATATACAGAAGTTAAAAGTCCTGTATTAAAAGAATACATTCATACACAATCCTAAGCACATCTCTTCTTCACAATAGCGGACCATCCTTTCTGAACACATGCGTAGCAAGGCCACTTGTTAAATGAAATATATGGACGGTTGATAAGTCTAGTCGGTGTATTTTCCCTTGAAGAAGGAAAGCAATAAAAGTGTCTTTTTGCTTGGGGAACAGGAAAACACAAAGAAGAGATGGTAGACAGATGATCATCAAAGGGGTTACGTTACAGGGGAGACAATACAACACAAAGCTTGTTTGCTGCAGGACTGTACATGATAGTGAGTGTTTGAACTGCCGAGAATTTTATAAGCCAACTTCGAATTATCGCTTGTGGTAGTCTGGGCAGCCACAGATTTTACTTCGAAATGTTGAGTGTACCAAAACGTATTGTTTTAGTTCGAAATATCAAGAGTTTTTCTAGGGACTGAGCATATACTTCGAATTATCGAGAGATTCGTATTATCGAAGGTTTGAATTATCGAGAGTCGACTGTAAAAAATTAACATATAATTTTTCTAGGAAATATGAGTTGTGAATAGATATATTTTAACTGAGTAAATACTCCAGAATCATAAACTTCATAAAATCGTATTTCTTAAATGAGTACAGCAGAGTCCCGAAAGCTCGGCCCTCGATAACCCCACAGTCACTTACCCATACACCCCTGGAGGTCGTAACAAACCCTCGTACACATTCAATGAAAAATGCCGGAAATTGATGAAGACGTTAACACATTCAGGAGACCGTTCAAATTCCTGAAAAACCACATAGAGAGGGGCTAAAGGCTGTTGAAACCACTTCAATATTTTGAACAGCAAGGGGCGTTGGTAATGGACTTACTGTTCCTGCGTCACCGATGTGATGAAATAGCAAAACGCAGAGTACAGTACGGAATACAACATGGCATTACGCATTTCTTTGAAAAAAAGTAGCCAGTTTTTGCGAAATCGGTTACTTAATTTTCGTTATAGAAAACCTTATGCCTTCAGAACGTGTTTTTCCCGAGGTGTGTCTGATCAGGTAAATTACTGTAGAGTGTAGCGGTATCTAAATAAGCCAGTAACAGCCTCCGGACAGGAGTTATCACTTTTGTCTAGTGGTCATGTTACTGGGCTTCGGATCCGAGCGTCGCGGGTTCTCATCTCCAAAATTTCTGACCTTGGCTGAAAAGAAAAAATGTAAAACTTTCTGATTTGTTGTGGCGCCATCTACCTGCAAGAAGATCAAGCAAAGTCGTCAGACTCACTTGACGCAGAAAAGTCGTTAGACCCACTTGACGCAACCAAGTCATTAGACTCACTTGATGCAGCAAAGTTGTCGGACCTAATCGACGCAGCAAAGCAAAGTCGTCAGACTCACTTGATGCAACAGTAACACGCTCGTTATAACAACCAATATCTCGTTCATTCGCTATCCGCCAACTCACTGGTGGGAGAACTCTGGCGGTGTCTAAATAAGCCAGAGTAACAGCCTCCGGATAGGATTTGTCACTTTTGTCTAGTGGTAAGTTACGTGCTTACGGATCAGGAGGTACCGAGCTCGAATCCAGCACAATAGTATATATTCATTAATTTTCAATTTCATGTAGTAAATACTCTGTGCCTTTTCATAAAGTACGGTCTTTTCCTTTGTTTAAGGGTATTTGGGCAGTTAATATTCTGTTGCATTCTCCAGTAAACAATACATACAAGTGCAGTACAATATTTTCTGAGGAAACACTCGTACTTATTCTTTTTTAATCCCATCCTCGATAACCCAGCATTTTCATAAACTCGTCCAAACTTTGGTTCACGTTAGGCCGAGTTGTTTTCGGGACTCTTCTGTATATTCATTAGTATGGGCCTTTACTTTTTTGAGTTCTCCCGTAATCGACCCTGACTTTAAAGTATTGGGCCAGCCGAACATGACACATTTTCCACCTAATTGTGTTGACCTCTTCAATCCAAACATTGACCCGGCACTGACCGTTTTTATCTCTATTTTATCATTAAAATAAGAGAAGCTATTGATTATGCAAATTCTTAAAAGTTAGGCATGAATATGCTTATTAAATTAGCAAAAAATGTGTCGAATAAGATTTAATATGTTTTGAGTGCTAACTCACGAAAATTAACTTGATCATAATCTATAAACATATTACACAATTAAGTTAATTAACGTATTTATTACTAAATGGATAGACATGGAAATAAATTACCTAATTTCACTTTGTAAAATAGTAATTCGTTAATTTAACTATAATTTTTCAAATGTTTTCGACTATTTTCGTATTTATACAGCAGTTTTTTTTTATCTATACAAATAAATAAAATTGAAGTGTCTGTTTGTAATTTCAAATTAGCAGCTTTTTACTTAATGCACTAAAAGTATATACGGTACTCATAACAAAAAACCAATTTTTAAAATTTTTGTCTGTCTGTCTGTCTGTTTGTTCCGGCTAATCTCGGAAACGGCTGGTGCGATTTAAAAAATTCTTTCACTAATGGAAAGCTACATTAACGGGGAGTAACATAGGCTATATTTTATTCCCGTATTCTTACGGGAACGGAAACTATACGGGTGAACGTGAAACTGAATGCCAAGATGAACGCCAAATTGAACGCCAAGCTGAGCTAATGAAGTCGTTGTTTTGGTTACTGGCGACCGATGCTCTTCATGAGACATAATAAATTTACGCGCACATGATAATACGCTGACACGTGCCATAACTTTTTTTTTATGATAGTTATTTCACACTGTTCAGTTAAGTAGAGCATCGGCTGTTTCGGATGCACTTTTAAAAATAATAAATCAAGGCTTCATAAGCAAAAAGCAATGCAAGAAAATAAAAATTGATAAGTTTTACGGTTAGTTTTAATCCTTTATTTTTTTTTATTTACATTTTAGTCACATTTAAACAATAGTTATTATAATCCCAATCTATATCTATACAAATAAATAAATTTGAAGTGTCTGTTTGTAATTTCAAATTAGCAGCAATTGTTTGCGGGGGCGGGGGTTTAAGGGGCGTTAGAAATTCCGATTTTTAAGTTATTAGACGTACTGTCTTGAAACTTAGTAAGTAGATTCCTCTCATAGGGTAGATATACGCTACAAAATGGGTTTCGTGAAAATTGCCCTCAAGTGGCGTTGCGGGACTTAAGGGGCGTTATAGATAATTATTTTCATTTTTAAACTATTTTTAAACTATTAGACGCACAGTCTTTATATTTGATAAGTAGATTTCTTTTATAGAGTAGAGATCAGCTATAAGAAGGTTTTGTGAAAAAAGACCTCTAAATGGCGTTGCGGCGGATTTAGTGGCGTACTAGATAAATATTTTCGTTTTTAAACTACTTCACCTCCCTGCTTGAAAATTGGTAGGAATGTTTCTTTCATGGAGTAAATATCCGCTACAAAACAGGTTTGGGAAAAATTGACCCCAAGGGGTGTTGCGGGGTGTTAAGGGCAGATATAAATAATAATTTCTATTTTTAAACTATTAAACGCACAGTTTGAAATTTGGTAAGCAGATTCCTCTCATAGGATAGAGATACACTACAAAATGTGTTTTGTGAAAATCGAACCCTAAGCCACGTTGCGGGGGTTCAAGGGGCGTTATTGATATTTTTTTTTTGCATTTTTAATTTATTGGACGCACAGTCTTCAAATTTTGCTAAGCAGATTCCTTTCATAGTGGGCAATTCCCCTACAAAATGGGTTTTGTGAAAACGGACCCAGAAGTGGCGTTGCGGGGGCTCAAGTGGCGTTAGAGATAATTATCCCCATTTTTAAACTATTAGACGTACAGTCTTGAAATTTGATAAGCAGATTCCTTTCGTAAAGTAGAGAACCGCTACAAAATGGGTTTCGCTAATATGAACTACTAAGTTTAATTTCGGGAGATTAAGAGGCGTAATTGATAAATATTTCCATTTTTAAACTACTTGATCATCCTGCTTGAAAATTGGTAGGCATGTTCCTTTCATGAAATAGAGTTCGTCTAACAAAGAGTAAAACGAAAATTGACCCCCAAGGAGGGTTGCGAAGGGTCAAGAGGAGTTACAGAAAAAAATTCATGTTTTTAATTGTTAGACCCATATACTTGAAATTTGTTAAGCATGTTTCTTTTGTTGAATAGGGATCCACTAAGAATGTATTTTAAGCAAATCAAGTTCTGGGGGGGTGCAGGGGGTTACTGGGACGTATTGACAAAAAAAATTACTTTTTTCGAGCTACAAGGACTATAATAATGAAATTTGGTTTGCATTTTTCTTTTGTTGAATTGAAATCCGCTAAAAGCGGTAATTTTGGAAAACGGCTCTCAACGGGATTACGGGGATATTGATAGTAAAACTTTTGTTTTTTTTCTGTTAGATTTAGACTTGAAATTTGGCTTGCATGTTCAATTTACGGAGTAGAGATCCACCGAAAATTGGTTTTGCGGGAATCCACTTGGTTTTTGAGTTACGAAAGAGCAAACATCATTCTATGCTTCAATTTTAGAGATTTTTAAAAAACACAAATTAGATGAGTTCTGCCCCTTTTTTTATCAACAGGCGACAGTTACAGGTATAAGTATATTTTTTAATACAATCGAATTCTTTATGCAGGACTTAGATATCAATAATTTATACATATATATAAGCAGTAAAAATTTATAAAACATCATGAAATTCCCAGCGAAGCGGGCGGGTAACAGCTAGTCCTTTCAAAAATAAAAACATAATTTATCATTGGCACTATATCGTAATCTGTGTGGTCTTAATATGTGTGGTCGCATATGTATTTCCGATAGAACATTTCAAACCTATTTTAAGAAAAATAATTCATTGTTAATTGTTTGAACGATTTGGATGAATGTTGATGAATTGTTTGAATAACGTTTACGCTAGACATCAATTTTCGAAAAAATAAACCATTATTTAATAGGAAGTTAGAAAACATTTGCTTATGACAGACATCGCGAAATTGTTATCTTATAAAACCTCAACAATATTTATATTTTTATTTTGGGCAGTTAAGTAAATATAAGAATATTTGTCTAATTTCTTAATGTACCATACATTACCAAACGTTTCAAAATGGGCTTTATTTTGTTAAGATTAAACCGATATGCAGCAATTTGAAAATAAAGTAGAGTATATAATTTTTGAATGTTTTTCTAATCTCTGCAGTGTGTCATGTCAAGTATAACAAATTAGCTCACTCTATAATTGCACATTGAGAGAAATATCCTTATTATAAGCATAATAAGCGACAAAAAGCAACAAAAAACACTGACTATATATATATCAGACATAGCCATGGCTCATCTAAGAGTTTTAAATTTGAATTTTTTAAATTAATATTATTATTTGACAAGGAATGAAACAGGAAGAGTTCTTCTGAAAATCCGGATTTATTCCATTCATACAGCTGTTTTGAATAAACTAAAAAGTTACCAGTTCCCAAGCCATAAATAGTTAAGTTCTAAAAAAAGGTCAAGTGGCATGAACTCCCAGTGAATTTCTTCCAGACCTCATTACGCACTCAATAAAGACTTCTTAGGCAGAGGCGGATTAAGCGGCTGGCGGCCTCCAGGTACCCCCAGTGCAAGTAGGGGCCTCAAGCTTGTGATAGATTCTTGTTATAAATTCAACTGCAACAAAAAGATCTTGAACTGATATAGTAACCAGGGACATCTTAAGGTATGGACCAACTCGGTCTCGGCTTCAATGGGGACCTCGTCTCGTTCTCGAGTCAGCCTTCATAAGATTATGGTTCGAATAATTTTTACGGTCAAATGTTATTTCCGAATGTATTCTCCAAAAAATTAGGAATTTCGGACTATATGTCAACTGGTAACAGTAGCAAGACTGCATTATTTTATGATGACCGTTGTCCATGTATAGGCCTACGGCTTACCACCATTACTCATTCAATCAAAAGACAGCAGTCGGTCAAGCTGGTTTGTACAAATGTAAGTCATACACATTGATTTGTTTAAGGTTTGTGAGAGTATTTGACAACGTATGCCCCATGTATTGTCTACTTTTAAACATTGGCGTAACTAGTCATGAGTGAGCCCTGTATCACACACATAAAATTGAACCCTTTTTGGGTCCCCTTAACATTTTATGAATTTTTTTCTTACACATATTGGGGCCCCGTACCATTGATACGGTGGTAACTACGCCCCTGCTTTTAAGGGTCATAGGTAGGGCCTACATTTGAGCAGGGGCCCAAGACCTTAAAAAGTCTTAAGACGTCCCTTATTGTATAACCCCGATAATTTTCACTTATTTGAGTCATGAAACCCTAGCTATCTTTCTTCCGTATATCTGTATTGTTGCAATCTTTACAAACTTTTCACGTGCGTTTTTTGAACAAATTGAATCGAACAAACGAATAGTATTCAAGTCAAACAAATTCGTTTTTAGTTCACAGCCATGCTTAGTTACTCTCGGATACATCTTACATTGATGGGGGAAAAATCTCAAAATCAAGAAAAAGTTATTGTAGACTAATGAAACTTCGGCAATACATTTGTCTAGGTAACGTATTTAATTGACAAAACTTTCAAGGTCACAGGTTAATATAAGCGCGAGAAGAGTCATCTCAAATGTGAAATGATGATACATTAAAAACCTGTGTAACTGGCAGAATTTTAAATGCAAGCATGCAAAAATGCATATATTATGTCGTACAAGCATCGGGTATCAGTTTTACAGGCCCAGTGTGTCTAGGTCACAGAGAGGTTGTTTTGGGGCCCTGGCCTGGCCTTCTTCTAACCAATATACAGCCATCATTATACAGTGGCATAACGTATACCCTCCCACCCCGCAACCCCCACGAGGGGATTACAGAATTCTTGGGTGGGGGGGGGACCTTAGCCTGACTGATGCCAATTACCGCTTGGAGCCCAAAATCATTCAAAGCATTCTAGCAAATCATTGCAATATGGTGAGTGTGAATTATTAAAAAGATCTAGTCTACTAAAATCTCTAGAAAATTATATCCAAAATTTCAGAAACGAATTTTTAAAAATAAAACTATAAACAACCGATTTATAAGGACTCTCGTTTGAAAAGGAAGCTGGGCAAGCTCACAGGTAGCAAAAGAGAAAATTTTTTCGGTGGAAGTAAAAAAGTCGGTTATGAATTTTTGAAAGATAGAAAATTTCATAGTGAATTCTTTTTGTCACATGCGATAGAGCAAGAACAGAACTATCCCGAAGGGCTTATATGTATTAAACTGTTATAGAATATTTTACTGTATTTTTTATGAGGGATTATTACCTGAAATTAAGAAGAAACTTACACAAAAACTAAAGGAAACTTACAAAGACGATATTGAATCTTGATTTTGACTATATAAATTGGACCAGTTTTTACTATTTTTTATAAGAAAACAAAGATATACACAATGAAGACCCACCCACCCCACTCGAAATTCATCGAGTTGCAAGAAAAATCCTAATGTAGAGATACTTTTAAAAATATTTCAACAATATTGATATAGAATGCATCAGATGAGAAGTAACTAAGTAAGAAGTACTATGGGAGAAGTACTTAAGAAGTTAAGAAGTACTTAAGTAATTTAAGAAGTACTATGGGAGAGAAGACAAATTGAACATCATGGCCATATTGAACACAAGATGTTTGGGATTAAGCAAATATGGCAAAAATGATTGATGAATTTGCCAATGAGAAATCAAGAGGTAAAGTTGTATAGCACAACTGTAAGCTCTTTAGTAAATTTTTTAAAATACAGTCAAAATTTTTCTTTAGCTGTTGAGTTTTTTTACTACCAATACCTTTTATTTTGAGGACAGTGAATCTTTTTTCACTATTTTAGTTGTTCGACTCTTGAACCTATGGGTCTCAAACCTTTTATCGCCAGGGGCCTCCTACTACCTATAAATCCGCCTCTGTGTTAGGATAAACATATAATTTCGATAACGAAGCAATCAGTTCAGAAGATAGATACATAATTCTTTGATAGTTCACGTTAGAGTATATGCATCACTTTTCGTCTCCTTTTCAAGAATAGATCATTTTTATCCAGGGAAAGCAAGAAAACACAAGTAGCAATTCGTTGATCTGCTGTAAGTTGATGTGAATCCCAGTTATCCAAATTTCACATGAAATTCAACGCTTCAAACCATCTTTTGATAGCTGACCAGTGAACGCTGACGGTTTCAATTAATTATGGTACGATTTGATTTAGGTTATTGTATAAACTTTGTATATTGGCCCCTTCTCCAAAGACGCCTTTTTATTGATCTTGGAAGCTTTTATCTTCTTACTTGTATTTCCAAAATCATATATGCCACATTTTCTGACATCAATCGCATCCTTCTCCAGTGGGTAACGTACCCCCTGCAACCCCCACATTGCGGGGAGGGGGCAGGGTTCTAGAGGGCCGAAAGCCTGACTGCAACTATATATAAGTACCTATCTTTTGTAAAATTCAACTTGGAGGCCCAAATTTTCTCCGTTATGCCACTGTCCTCATATACTACGGATACAGTTATGCCTTTGTCGAATTATTACAACAAAGAATGCTTCGGGTACGCTTAATCCGTTCCATGTAACACCGTCTCAAGAATTCTTAACCTAAATGAAGTACTATCAAAACGATGATATTACCCTAATGCGTTCGTTCACTTGCAAGTTAAGTATTTACATGCTTTAGTAGACAAAGGTTCCAGTGATCAAAACGTCATTTACGACGTCAGTTCAAATGGGAATTTGCTTCTCTAAAATTGAATAGGATTCTTACACATACCTATAGCAAAAAGTTGTCAGAAATAAAATGCTTCGTTCATAGTTGCGTGAGTGTTACTCAGTTAAATTTTTCTTTTGACATAGATTCAACTACAGTAGAACGTCGTTTATCCGAACGTTTATTATCCGGAGCGTCAAATATAGCCGTACGGTTTCGAACAGTGCAATGCTCAACAGTTGTTTCCTGTGAGGCTAAAAGTGACGGGGAAACCCAAGAGGAGGGATATTTGGGGTATTTCAGCTGTGTGTGATTTGGTAAACAACTGAGCGGAATATTATGTCAGTTTGTTTCCAAGTGAGGGGTGTATATGTGCTCTTTTGTTGATGTGAAACCTGGATGGCATGCGATGCAAAAGACTGTGGATTTCAAATGCTAAATGATGACGAGATTGTGACTTCCATGCAAGAAGAATCCAACCCTGTCGACGATGAAATGGATGAAGACGAGGACAACAACAACGAAAGTAGCAAATGCTGACGCGTTTCCTGCGTAAGAGACAGCTATAGAGTGGTACGAACAACAATCAGAGTGCTGTTCTATTCAACTACTGCTGCTGAAGAGAATCAGAGACCTTGCATTGAAAAATCGAATGTGTACAATGGTGCAGCGAAAAATAAGTGATTATTTTCCAACAATCAAGGTGGCTCCGCTCGCATTGATGTCTTGAAATAACTATCCAAGTCGTAATTATTATAATTAGAAAGTAAATAATATAATATGGTAATTTTTTTATTGCTTGACTGGAACCAATAAAATTTAAAAATTCTAAAATTGAGCTTAGTTTTAAAAAACTGAAAACGTAATTTATTATAATAATTAACAACAAAAATTCAATAACTTAAACTATTAATATTTTTTTAAAAATCGAAATCATCTACGTTTAATATATAATTCCTCTTTAAAAGAGCTCAAAACACAGAATATTATTCTAAGATGCTACTGTATACCATATTATATGTTGTTCTTCTGTCAGTTGCAAATATGTGAAGATTTGGGCATTGACACACCGATCAGGCTACATATAGTTGGCCATGGGAAAAACATTGCTTTTCCAAATGCACCCCTGCTACCTGAAATGTTAGCTTTGTTAATAGCAACAGTATAACTGGGGAAATTGAACTCGTTTGAATTGAAACGGTAGGTCAGTGGGATACTTGGAATTCGAGGCATGATAACATTATCCCTTTTCATGACATATGTTAAAATATTGGCACCAAATATATTCTGCATCAGTTTTGTGATCCAAAGCCTCGTTCATTTACATAGTCGAAGAGCATCGAGATTTTGCATAAGTATAACTGGTACATTTAGTTTTAATTGAAGTTTATGTGAGGGTACCCCCGAAAGTTCAAGTGAATTTAAAAACTCCGTGGGATATGAAGTACTTTGTTCTTTATCCATGATTTGTATTCATTGATAAATATTTCTTCATTCCCCCCTCCCCCGCACGTCGTTTAAATTTTCATTATTTATTTTATGGACAATGTGTCATTGTTAGGAGGCAATATTGATCGTGCGCGCAACCACTGATCCCAATTTAAATTTTGATGCAAGCCCGGGTAAATTTGACCAATAAGATTTGCATCATTTTTTTCTACATTACAAAATTCTCTGAAAGTAAAATATAACCTCCAGCATTTGCGTCCAAACATCCATTACCGATTTTCAATTGCGTCTTTGTATAATGTTCCGAATCTACGTCATTATGAAGATATACTCTCATATTCGTTTTCAGACTGAATTTTTCAACTTCTGCCCATAAGCTTGATGATTTGATAGAGACTGATTTCATCTGCCGGTGTATCCCCTCTGGATTACAGGGAGAATTTTTCAAAATTAATCAGCCAATATATAATAAAGCTACCATTCCTCCTATAATATCTGTACTATCTCGTAAATCCTAAGGAATCCGATTTAACGTTTCTATAACTTTCTTGTGAGGCATTGTACTTTCATCCCACACTAAAAGCTTACATTGTGGAAGCATCCTGCCTTAAGAGCTATTTTTTCTGAAATTTCAGATGAGTGAATCTTCAAATGCAAGATTAAGCGATAATTTTAAAACGGAATGTGCAGTACGACCGTTGGTCAGTAAAGTCGCGGCTATACCAGAAGAAGCCATAGCAACTGCTATCTTCTAGGTTTTTCTGAAGGCCATTAATAATAAGTTTAGCAAAAATGTTTTTCCTGTTCCTCCAGGGGCTTCGAGAAAAAAAGAGTGCACCACTGCCGGATTCTATTTTGCGTAACACTTGTTGGAAAACGTGACTTTGTTCTGGAGTTAATTGAAGGATAAATTCTGTTACTTGAAGTTGCAATGGTATAAAATCTTAGCTTAATTCTCAAATAATTTCATTATCGAAACCATTTCCGTCGACACGTCTAGGGCTAATCATTCCAAAATCATGTAGCTTTTTCCTAACCATTCTGAAAACCTATATTGCGTTTCGTTGTAGATGTGTTCATTGAAAGGCATATTTCGTTGTTTTTCGTCGCAAAATATCTTCCGCCATGTAGTCTTTGTACTTATTCCAAAAGGTTTGAGGATTAGAAAGACCGAAGATGAAATAAGTATTGCGTAAAGCTCTCTAATTTTATTCGGCGAGTGATATTGTATTACTTCCTCCATAGAAATATCTAGTATATCTTCAAAGTAATACCTCTATGTAAAATATCTAGGTTCAGTATAAGTGAAACATTTTGTGCAAAATATGAATATTGTATAATTAGGTTAAAAAAAAATTCAAAGTAATAAATATTCGATAAATCAAAACTTTTCATGAAACTGTCAATTAATATTACCATAGAATTTTTAAAATCACGCGCGCAATTCGCTAAAACTTTATTTCGTTTCCTTCTTTAAAAAGTGGGAGAAAATTTGCATTAAAATATCTGGGATTGTCGGAATTGACAACATTTAGCCAACTTGGCGATATATCTGAAAGTTTGAGTTTGACAGTTAACAAACGTAACGTAATAAACGTTAGACGTTTAATAAAAAACCATTTAAAAAATTTCTTTTTGTAAAGATGCTAAATTACTCTATGTTTCAGTTATTTGTTACAAATGTGTGAGAAAATTTTTATTAAAATTTCCATTATTGACCAAATGCATAATTTTGCGCCAACTTGGCGGGGCGTAAGCAACGTCAAAGTTTTACTCGCATAGTTTCCGTTCCCGTAGGAATATGGAGATAAAATATATCCTATGTTACTCGCTGATAATGTAGATTTCCATTGGTGAAAGAATTTTTAAAATCGGACCAGAAGTTCCCGAGATTAGCTGGAACAAACAGACAGACAGACAAAAATTTTAAAAATTGATTTTTTGATATAAGTACCATATATACCTTTAAATGCATTTAGTAAAAAGCTGCTAATTTGAAATTACAAACAGACACTTCAATTTTATTTATTTGTATAGATCATTAAATATAAAGCAGACGATTTAAATCAAACTAAGCACGCCAAAATTTCAATTTAAACTGATGTATTCATTGCTTTGAAGAAATTTACTATAGTTAATCAGAAGAGAAGTATTTTCTGAATTCCGAATTTTTTTTCCATGAAGCGTCATTCTCTTGTGTGTATAGCTAATATATTATAATTTAAATAATATAAAGACCATTTATTTAAGCTCTTAAAATCCCATCCATTTGACACACATCATATAAATAAAAGTTTTTTTTAAAATTACATAAAAAATATTTTTGGTGGACAATTTAATATCCTAAAAAATATATTAAGCAATTTTTTTAAAAAAAAATTAGCTTATTTCCATTAAAATACGTTTTACATATAAAAAAATTAATGAAATTGCGACTTTTTTTAAAGAAAAAATTAGTTAAAATAAACACAATGAAAAATAATGTAATTTATCGTTTGAGCTTTTTTTAAAAAATTTATTTCTGTCTTACTTTTGATACATTCCAAAATTCTGGAAAATAAATATCGGATCATATTATAAAACTTTTTATTATTGATATATTTGGAGATATCAAATTACTTCAAAATGTCTTGGATTTCTGATAATTATGGATTTCAATATGATTGTGAAGTAACATATCAGAAAGTATCGATAAATCAACTATCTTCAGAACTTTCTCAAGTAATAGTATTAGGAATGGTCATTGCTAAACAAGGTATTCGACGTGTTTCCAGCAAAAAAAGTAAGAACTCTTTCGTTTAATTAAATTTATATTAAATTATTTAATATAAATTTAGTTAAATAATTTAAACTATTTAATTAATAATTAAATTTATATTAATTAAGTTTAGTATTTAAGCTAATTTTTTCTAATGCCACATAATCAAACTCGAAATTCATTTTCAACAGACATCTGTTTCCATTAAATTCGTGATTTCGTAACACAATTCTTATTATACTGCATCTTCAAAATTTAGAAATATCCCATAAATATGTCATTTGTAGCATGTAATATGAAAATTCATTACACTTTACAGTACAGGAGATAAAATATCAAACACATTTTTAACAAGAAAAAATTGAATGGCCTTCCGAGAAAAATATGCAATGCAATAAAATGTGCACTACAAAATAGCGCAATTAGAAAGTAACATTAATGTTAAAGGTGTTTTCTTTAATTTGAAAAAATGTGTCATGTTGATGTAACATTTTTTTAAAAACATTAAACAAAGGCAGTATCAATTTACTTTGTATATTCGATTATAATTAATTATTTCGTCTAAAAAATCAATATTTAAAAATACTATATTTTAGAAACTAGAATCACATTGTAATTACGATTTATCAGTGAAATCGACAAAACATCAGCAATTTTTAATAATGAAGTAATTAATTAGCAAAATCTTAAATTTTAATATGTAATTAAATAATGTAAAGCACGTGAAATAGTTACAGCTTCAATGCGAACAAATATGCAGTAGGTTCATATATCTCGTTTATTAAACATAACTTTCAAATATTTTTATATCAATATCTATATTGCTATAAAATATTTGTTTTGATATATTTAAGATATTGCTACATATTTATTTATGCTTTTAACTTTATAGAAATTTTTTAATTTATTGAAGATGTCGGGGAAAATTTTTCAAAAGTGTAATCAGTTTAAATATTTCGAGAATACAAAATATGTCGTATTTGAAAAAGTTTCTATAAGTAGTAAAATCTAATATTTTAACATGATATAAATGTTAATATATAAAGCTTTTTAGAATACCTAACAAAAATATTTTGTGTTACCGCAGTTGATAGATACTAAATATTTTCTACAGAAATCTTGTGTAAAATACAAACAGAATAATTGATATAATTTAAAAACTATAACAGTTAGCCTAGTTCCAAATTAATCGCAGAATTTAAAAACGAATATATATAATAATTGTAAAAATCAGAATTAAAAGGCGCATCTATTTGAAAATTCTTTTCTTCTGTAATTCTTTTTAAATCTCCACTTTAATTTGATTTCTGGACATATGCTTCATCATTGTGTGACTAAGTTTTTTCAGTTGAAACAAAATAAAATTATTTTTAAGAAATGCCATGCTGTGCTCAGCTTATACTGTTTAGTTTAACAAAGGAATTTCTTATAATTTCTGGAAAGCTAAAATTATATACAGTATTAATAATATTCTATAAAAAAATTTATAATCAGCACTATTTATATAAAGAATGGTTCCCATCTTTTCATAAATTTGATGTTATATTTCTCAAAACAATAACAAAACCGCAATTATCATACTCAGAAACATATCGATAGCATATCAAGTAATATTCATTTTTACGATTACGAGGTAATAAGCATAGTGAGGGTAGGTCACGGTATCAAAAACTTTTGTTCCATGCATAGAACAAAACGTGTTGGATACCGTTCGAAGGAATCCAAATACTATGTTGGGAGTTAGAGTCACTCTTGGTCATCCTCACTATGCCTATAACCTTGTAAATATTCATATTCACACAAATTGTGATACAAATTAGCAAACATCCCGCTGTCCGGTGCATTTCCTTGTGGATACCTTTCGCAGTACAATCTTTCTGCAGCCCGAATATACCGGCCTGCCAATCCGTAAATCAGGTGCATATCTGCCAGCTCGGTGTTTGTAAAACTTTCCACACTCCTCAACGGGCTATGGTAACACAAATGACTGCAGTAATGCAGTTATGTTTCCGAAAATGTTCTTGTGAACACACTACCTAGCGCTGAACGAAGGCGGTTCCGACCATGGGTTGCTATGCAAATCTGAATCCTTGTAATGTTTTCTACATATCCTTAAAGCTTGTGCCAATGATCCTGGGGCACCTATATATATACAGGGGCGTAGGTACCGCCGTATCAATGATACGGGGCTCCCAACATATGTAGCTATAGTACCACTAACAGGGCTTTCATTTCTAAAAAAGGGCATCGAAGGAGTTTTGATACGGGGCCCATTCAGAACTCTAGCTACGCCACTATATATATATATATATATTACACACATACAAAACTTTTTTTCCCGTGAAAAATTTGTTTCATTTTCCGATTTTGCCTTTTATAATAATGCATTCATTATTATTAATCTTCTCATATTATGTTTTAAATAAATACGAAAACAGATTCCAATATAACCTTAGAATTCATGGAATTAATTATTCAAAATACTATTCTTGAATCTATTTTAAAACCATAATTTGAAAAAAAAATAAACCACAGGCCTTAAAATTTTAAGATCCTTTGAATATGAGTATCCCTTAAGTATCGTTTTTCATATACAACTTGATTTTTTTTCTATATTATCTGTGTGTCTATGATAATCCAGCTGATAGAGCACATACACAACAATTGAAATTTTCTTCTATCAAAACCCTCAAAGTGAAATGACTGAAGATCTAGGATATTAAATTCAACATGGTCCAAAAGATGCTGCTCACGCAGTGATTAGTATTTTATTAGTATTATCGAATTATAATTTGATCTAGATTTCAAATATAATTCAAAGGCACACTGAAGTCAAAAAACTATTGGAACACTTTTGAAATGAGAAATTTAATATACAGTACATCAATAGAATTTAATTTCACACCACTTTTTTAAACTAGAAGTTTAAACATAAATCTTTCAACAGATAAGATTTATAAAAAAAATGGCGAGAAATAAAGATATATTAGTGTGCGAAATCTCGTAATAAGTAATTGGAAAGAGGGAAAATCAGTTCGCTGTATACGAAAAATCTTGAAATTGAGTAAGTCTACTGTTTTTAACATCATTTACAGGTTCAAGAAAACAAATAGTGTTGAAAACAAGCAAAGATCAGGACGTCCAAGGATATTTAATGAACGTGAAGAGAGATGGATTGTGAGGGAAGTACACATTAATCCAAGAACTAATGCAGTAAAAATGACTTTGCAATATAAAAGTAATCGGTGAATTCTGGAACTGTCAGAAATGTTTTAACAAAACATAAGTATCATGGCAGAGTACCTCAAATAACGCCCTACATCAACAAAGCAAATAGACAAGCTATTTGAATGCTGAAAGTGGTCAAATTATCTCAATACCCAGAATAACATCTTTTTCAGTTCTCCCATGTAAAATATATGTCAATGATTTCAAATTTCAGGATAAAAATTTACCAATTCAAATTATAAGGTTTATTCGATGAAACAGTTGATCATGATTTCCAGGACTTTTATATAATGGCTACTGATGCTTCGAAAAATGAGAAAACTACATCTATTGCATGTATTACGGAAAATTCATCCTTTGCTTATAGAATCAATCACAATAACTCTATTTTTACAGCTGAAGCTCTGGCTATCTGCCAAGCATTAGATGATCTGACTGTTTCGAATAAAAATCTGCTAATTTTATCTGATAGTCTTTCTGTTCTTCAAAATAACTCAATCAAGCCACATAGTGTTATTCGCAGATTAGCTAGTAAGATTTACATACAATCCTATTATAACAATCAGTTGATTCTACTTTGGACTCCGGGACACTCACAAATATATTATGGAATGAACAGGTGGATTATCTCGCAAGATCTGTCACAGAGTCTAACGTTTACATCGACTGGACTGCCTCAGAAGACATCAGTAAAAAAATATATCAAGAAAGACTTAAAAAAGCAAATGATAATTACTATTCAAGCAAATATTTTGAAAATTTGGGCAATATTCCAAACATTGGTACCATATCTAATTGGACTAAAAATAGAAGCGAAGAAATTTTGTGTACTCGACTATTTAGTAAAATGATCATTATACTCCAGGACTTCTACAAAAATTCAATTTATCAGACAATGCACATTGTAGCTCTTGTAATTGTTTAAATGACTTGGACCATATCTTGTTAAGTTGCAGTAGATATACTCATCCTCGAAATCATTTAGTTTTTTTCTGAAAATTGATCCTAACTGCAATATCACCTTCAAAGAGTTATTGGAGAAAGCTGTGTCAAATAGATCAACATTTAGATTTTTTTGTTCAGGAGATGAAATATTTTGATATCTACTAAATTGTAAATATTTCTTTAGTCTTTTAGGGGATAATAGCCTTTGTTGCTCAATATCCCAAAATAAATAAAAATAAAATAGACAAGCTAAGTTGGTTAAGTGTAGTATAGGGGGTCCCTTGACGATGTCAATTACTTTCGGCGACCAAAATCGATCGCCAAGCTACTTCACTTAGCGATAGGTGTCCTGAAGCTAGAATGAATTCGTTACCTCACCATAATATCTATATAAAAATCGCCACATTCAAAGCCCCCCCCCTATACTACTCTTGAGCCGCTAAGTTGGTATTTGCTAAAATGTATGCAGGGCTGCCAACAGAATATTGGGAAAATGTAATTTTTGTAGATGAAAGCAAATATAACATTTTCGGATCGGATGACAAGCAAAAAATTTGGCGGAAATCAAATACAGCAATGCAAGTCAAAAAATTACGGTCTATTATCTAGTATGGAGGAAGTAACCAAATTATATGGGGCTGCATGGCAAGCTCTGGTGTCGGGAACTCACATTTCATTGATGGTACAATGAATAAGTATGTCTAACTTGACATTCTCAAGCGAAATTTAAAGCAAAGTGCGAGCAAGCTGAGAATTTCAGGACATTTTAAATTGTACCAAGATAATGAACTGAAACATGCTGCAGACATTTGCAAACTATAGCCTCTTAATAACACTGACCTAGTGTTATTAAGACTCCTGCACAAAGCCCAGACCTTAATCCCACTGAACATGTGTGGGATTATTTGCAGCAAAAACTATATGAGCACCAAATTTCTAACAAGCAAGATTTAAGAAAATATTTGGTCGAAGAGTGGACAAATCGACAGATCGTTTTGCAAAAAATTGATCCAATCCATGTCAAATAGACTTCGACAGGTCATAAAAAGCAAAGGCGGTCCAACAAGGTATTAATTTCTAAGTTTGAATTGTTTTTCTTAATTTATTGGGAAGTGTCCCAATACTTTTTTGAGCAATTTTTTTAACTCGATTTCTTTTATTTTCAATTTTAACCATAATTGCATTGATGTATGAGTTTTGTTCAAATTATTGTTATTTGTATTTACCAAAATAACATTTACTTTAACCAATACTTTTTGACATACTGTATGTTTATAACATATTAAAAATTTCAAGACCCCTCTTATCACTCCTTGAATTATATTAATTTAAATTTTCTTCATTTCTCTTGCAGTGCCAGGAAGAGAACGCTTTGTGCTAAATTTTACTATTCGAGACTCTCCTAACGATACTATAAATGCTGCTTGCTGGGGTGAAGAGAATGCCATTAATATCATGAGCACATCTTTTGCTATTGGAGACATTGGTATAAATAAATTTGATAATTCTCTTTCTTGTAGTCAAAATCTTGTAAGGAAACAACTTCCTAATGTTTTTTTTTAATTTTCTACCAGTAAAAATCAAAAATCCTCAAATCACAGAAAGACACTCTGAATCTGATGATGAGAAATTCAAGCCTGCAGTAAAAAGGTGACTAATTTACGTAATATTTATCTAAGGAGATTTAGCTTACATAAAATTTTCTGCTTAAAAATTGAAAGTGAGACTCAGAAAGATGAATTCACAACTTTGAAAAAAATTATATGAAATACATATCTCATAAAAATATTTTACATACTCTAACAGTTTAAAAACTTTTAAGTTGCACTACATTTTTTAAAAAGCTTAATGAAATACGTCTCAATTTTTTGAAACAAAAATTGCTTTAAGTACAAACTCAAAAATTGAGTAAATCTTGCTATATCATTCTAACATCATTAAAAACAGAAAGTGAAGAACACATTTTATTGCTTTAGAAATTCACACAAAAATAAAAGATCTCTTTTATTACAACCATGTGGACAAATATATACAAATTTTTGAATCAAAGTTGAATTCTAAGGTAATGCACGTTTGACATTAAAATCAACCAGTCTTTGAATTGTTTCAATATGTGTGCTAACTGAATAAAATTTAAAATCAATCAGTAATAAAAATAGTTTCTATTAATAAAATTCTAACCCATATCAGATTTTTAAATGATCTATTTAACATGAGTCAAGATTGATTTGATTAATTTTTAAAAGTTCTTTTCAGTTCTTCAAATATTGAAATATTTCTGTGCAATAAGCACACCTTGTTCTTAAATGAATAATATAAGATAGGTGCAAGATAGGTATGATCCAATATTAGTTCAATGCTTAACAAACATTATAAAGCCAGTAAAATTCTTCCAACCAAACTTTTAAAAATAGACATAGGATTTTACATTATTTTAATGTGTATTAATGGGAGAAGGAAGATAATAATAGTTAAACTTAACCAAATTATTATTCATACAAGATTCAATTTATTTGTTTTTGGATCTAAGTACTCAAAAATATTATAAAGTCACTTTCACTATATAGCAAACTTCTATTCACATTTGCAAGTTGGCAGTGGCATACACAAAAGTGAGGGTGGGGGATTCATTCCCCTCCCAATAAATCAACAGATTTTTAATTTTTAACATAAAGATATACATCAAATATATGTTAAGCTATTAGTTTCCTGAAACACATATTCTTTTACCAATAATAAATATGCTTATCCACATTCAGTACGTATTCCTAAAGTTCATATACTTAATGCGTTTTATTTTCAAATTACAACTATGAAATACATAAGATTACAAAAATCCTTTTTTCATTCTTTTCTTCTTTTTTAAACAGTCAATATCAGCTTAATATTAGTCCTCAATATAGTGAAGTAACTATAAGCTCAAGTGAAGAAAAAAGAGGCTATGAAAAACTTTTGCATTGCCCTATGCACCATACATCACAATTATTAAATTTAATAGATATTGTTTATAACAGTCAAAATGCAGATGGACAGTCAGTTAGCTTACTTGTAGCTGTGAGAGAAGTAAGTACTTTTAATTTTCCAATTTATTTTATTCTCATACAATACATTTGCAACATAAATCAAAAATAAAATTTAATATTTATTAAAATATTGTTTAAATATAAAACACATACAAAAAATGTTTATTTAATAATTCCCCCAAAATAAAATAAAATTTGTTTTGACAAGAAAATTTATTCATGAAAAAATAAACCAATACAATAAATTAAAACCATTTTTAAAGTTTCAATTATATAATTTTAATTAAAATTGCTTAAAAATAAATAATTTTATATAAAATCCTTTAGAAAAGGTAAATATATTTTTAAGCAATTTGTTACATTAGTTTATTACAAATAAAACAAAAAAATAATTAAACTGGGATTAAAAAAAACATTTAAACTTGGGGTACAATGAATTTAATTATTTTAAACTTTTTAATTTATTTAGATCAGCAATATACAAACTGTGAAAACAAAAGATGGCAGAGAAGTGAAAAAACTTCAGTTAACAGTATTTGATCAATCACATCCAATATTTCATATCCTAATGTAAGAATATTTGTCAATTAAATAATGTTTATCAATGCAGGCATTCTGTATATTAAATAATGTGTTAATTTTTAAATTTTTATTTTAGCAACTACATTTGAAATACTACTTAATGTATAAATAGATTAATAAATATACTTAATTGTATGCAAATTACTACACACTAAACAAATTTTTTAAATATTTCATATATTTAATTAATAAAATTTTATATTACATGCAATTCAGTTCATTTAATTCTAAATTCCTAAATAACAAATTCATGAAAATAAAGCCAAGCAAAAAACATTCATAGCTAAACACTTCACTAAAGCTAAAAATAAATAAAAAAGGTGAGTGAATATTAACATCACCCTATTCAGCAACACAAGGACCTTTGGCGATGGACTTCGTAATTTTGAGCCATAGTCAAGTGAAGAGGACAACACCTTGGCTGGCATCCCCCTCTCCTAACTTCCACACCATACCAATGAGAGAATGTTTGAGCTATGACAGATTTAACATGCATCCCCCCTCCCTCATGGCAGGTCTTCAGTGGTACTAGGTTCAAACTCATAATACGCTAGCCACGACTCCATTACCCTGACCACACTTCGGACACTTAGGCTATGGACACTTCAGCACAATAAAAAGGATGAAGAATGAATTTATGAAAATAATTATAAAAGCAAGGTTTAAACTGGCTAGCACAATATTAAAATATTACAGAAAGAATGGTCAATTAAATAACAGTTTGATCAAGAAGGAAAAAACAATAAAATGCAAATTGGCAATAACATTAAGCAATTTCTAAAAAATTCCATATACATTGTATTTATGTTTATTAACAAATATTTCAAACATTACTAAATCAAATTTTGATTTTAAAAAAAAAATTCATTTTTTTTCATAGATGGGATGAAGAAACAGCAAATTTTATTGTTAAGTATTGTAAAAAAAGAAATGGTAAGTTTTGACTCACTCTTTGAAAAACAAATTTAAAAAAAAAAGTTCAAAATGGTAAAGCTGGACATATAGGATATAAGTTCAGAAAGCAAGTCTTTCTTGAAATAAATAAGCTTTCTTTCACAACATATATGTCAAAAAATTTATTTATTGTACAAATTTAATTTATATGCACATATAATAAGATTTTGCATCAACAGTAAGTTTCTACAATTTGAGACAAATCAACATATAAAACTGAAATAATTCAACACAAAAATACTAAAAAAAACTCTACAACCCTTATGTTTTTTGTTTTGATAAGTGTTGAAGATGTATAAACCAAGAATAATTTAAGACAATGATAAATATACACTATTAGTATAACTAGTTAAGACAATTCCTCTTTCTTAAATTGGATAACATATAATCATTATGCAAAATAAATTTTGTAATATAGCTTATATAGTAATTTAAGAACAATTCTTTTACAGTAATACTTATATCTGATATAAAAGTAAATTACAATGATTATATGAAGGAGATAATTGCTACATCAAGCAGCACAACAATTTTTACACCAGATCCAGGTTCGTATAAAGTATTCATGTGAATGGGTCAATATTAATATTTTATCATAAAAGAGATTTTACATATGACCATCTTGACATTATTTGCATTTAGATATTCCAGATGCCAGAGTTTTATATCAATATGCAATGAAAATGGATTTACCAGATGATACTGAGTATTTTAATAATAAATATAGTGGTAAGAGAAATGCAAAATTATATATCAGATATAAAACTTTCAAAAACAAAAACCTTTAATTTATTTATAAATATATGTAATTCTTATTTTTCCTATTTTTAATTCATATAAACATAATAAATAATTCATAAGAAATCATTTTAACTCTGTGAATTATTTCATTCATTATTTAATGCACAACATGTAATGAATATATTCTCTATTTTTATTACATTTTCCTGCAAGGAACAACAACACATTGAAGTGAAATATTAAGAAAATTAAATTGAACATTAAGTATTTATAATGGATTGATTAATAAAAAAAATCCAGCATCTTTCTTTTTTTATTGAAAAGCAAGTTATTTTTAAATATGAATTATATACTTAACATAAGCTTCAATCAAACTGATCTTCTATGTTCAATTATTGTTCACATAACATTAAGCCTAATATACATTCATAGTTACACATTGCAATCAGTACCACAAAATGATATGCAATAATTTGTAACTCTTGCAACTGTTTCTACAAGTACATTATTGTAACTTTAAAAAAAAGAAAAGAAAACAGTGTTTCAAAAGTAACAAGTTTACTTTTTTAGTATTTAGCTACAGAATTCCCAACAAGTATAAACAATTACAAAAACTTAATTTTCATGCCAGAAAAAAAATTTCTTTAGATACATAAAGAATAATTCTATTAATTTTATTTATTTATATTTCAAAAATGTAAAATTTACAATTTTTTTAAAAAATAATATGCGATTATAAAAATACAATTTTTTACACACATAAATTAAAGGAAAATAGACAAGTAATTTTTCTATAAATATAAATTTATTATATCCTTATCAAGAGAGCATATCTCTCAATAAACTAATCCCTGCATGGAAAACATTCATTTTATTATATATTTTTTTAATATATCAACTTATGAATAATTTTATCTTCATAACATATATTTAATAGCAGATGTATTCAAGATGATATAATATATGTATAAATAAACTTTGAAAGAATTATCAATTTATTTTATTTGTTTAATCCTTGAAAATGTCAAATATATAACACAATTTTTTTATAATATATATATAATATACAATTTTTTAATAGTATCTAGATTTTTGCAATACTCTTGAAAGTCGGGTCCCCTTGAGTTATGCTTTATTTGTGATAATTAAAAATTCCTCAACAAATGAATTTATTTAAAAAATAAATGCCTAAATAGGGTATTAGTTAAAATGTTTTTCTTCAAGAAACCTTATAATTAAACTGACTCATTAAAATAGAAAATATATTATGCGATAAAATTTAGAATAAAATATTATAAATCTGAACAAGTCTTTAATTTTTATAATTTATTGCCAGTTGTTCATATGATTGTATCAACTGTAGTATTAAACTTAATTGTCCAGAAAATGGAAAATAACACCACTTACTCTTACGTTTCATTCTCATCAGCAAGTATAACATTTCTTCTCTTAAAAGTGACATATATACATTCCCATTCAGATTCTTCAACTGTTTATACAATAGAGCAAATTGTTAAGTTGATGAATACATCAGAAATTATGCTAAATGAAATTCAAGGAACTTTGCATGTTCTGATTTCATCATTTGATGTTGACAGCACTAAAAAAGTTACATCATTCAGATGGTAAGTATACTTTACAGTTTAAATCTTTTCTGGTAAAAAATTTAACTATATAAAATATATTGGTTTAATAGCATGCAAATATTTTATCAAAATTTGTTACATAACTTTGCCAACCTCTACCCACATGGTTGTGAAAATTCACAAGTACCACTTCATTAAAAGCATAAAACCAAGTAACATTACAGTAAAAAAACAAATTTTTCTATCCTGTACTTGGAAACCACAAGAATAGAAGCTCTTTTTTTTTAAAACTATAAATACATATTTCAGAGTTTTCCCATCACACCTAAGCTGTGGAATGCAGTGTCAATTTTAAAATAGAAGCATTTGAAAAAGTGTGTCATGCTGAAACAAGAGATGGCACCATCAGGATGACTTTTGTTAATAAGATCAATATCTAAATTTTCTAAAATATCTCATTTTTAAGAACATTTTAATTTAATAAAAATATAAGATAATTTTATAAATTATGCTTCTATTCATTAAATTTTGTCTATTAAAGGTGAGAAAATAAAATAAAATTACTCAATATTGCTATTCTTACAAAAAAAAAATGTTTTTGAGATTTTTGCATGCACAATAAATATCTTAAATATGCAGATTTTAATTTTTTGCCCTTCTCACTCCTCATATCCAAAACCTTACATTTAAAATAATAGCATTACAAGATTGGTAAGTTAAATAATTTTAAAAATTGATAAAAAATAGTGACATTTCTCCATTTTTAAAATGTTAAATGACATGTGCAAGTGAAAGATATTTATTTATTTTGCCTTTGTACTTAACCAGGTGAAAGGCAACTTTCTACGTTATAGTGACCGATAAAGAAATTTTTTTTGAACCACTCTAATATATACATGATTGAGGCCTAAACATTTTATTATTTGAACTCCTTCCTCACACCATAAGAAGCAAACTAAATAACATGAAAAATGTTAATGAAAATCTTAAATTTTTATAAATAAAAAAATATTTAATACACAGCAAAATTTTTTTATTCTTCCAATAAAGTTCGAACAATTTACTAATACATTTTAAAAAATTGTAATTCATTTTAGTAAACATCTAAGAAAAGTAAGTATATAAATATGAATAGGTTTTACATAAAAATTGTTTAATTCAGCAAAATTATCTCAATTACTTCATTATCATTAATATTATCCAAAGCATTTTGGTCAATGTATAAAACAGCTTAAGAATTTAATTTTGACTCACTCATTCAGTTCTATAAATTTTTTTAAAACCTTGTTATACTGAAGATGACCTTTCACTGGATGTATTTGATACACGGAAAGTTAAATACATTTGTAATACCATTTTGACGTTTGGAAATGTTGATACTATGTTCATACTGTTTATAAATTGTATTATATCAGATGACAAATGTTAAATTTTGACTTAGCAAATATAAACTGCAACAATTCCTCAGAATCAATGTTCCCACATATTCTGTTCCATTTTATTACAGCATGTTTATTACAACATTGAAAAGGTCATGTGGAGCAACACAAAAAGAAGAGCTCATGTCCCTTCAAATAGCAAGGAACTTCTTTTATTTATTTTGTTTTTTAACTGGTACAGTATCTTAAAGGGGATGGACACTTAAGTCTTTAATAGCTATTTCCATCTTTGAAACATTTATAAGAGGGGGAAAAGCATATTTGTAAATAATCTTTAGTTTAAAAAAAAGAGAAAATGACAAAAGAATACCAAAACATTGCTATGTATCCAGCGAGCAGACTAAAACTTACAACCATATAAAGAGCAATATATATTTTTGTTTATTATATACAGTTATCCAACACAAAAGTAAGCAATCTTATTTACAAATTTTTTCAAAATAGCGGTCAAAAATCTGAACTCTAGAAATTGGACACATTTGTCTATGCTAAGTCCAACCCTGATTAGATTAAAAAAAACTGTGCTTAATATTTTACTCAAATAATTTGATACATTAAAAAATTTGTCAAACTAATCAAATATGTTTTAACTTTTTTTTGTAGTTCAGGATGTAACATGCTCCTAGAAAAGACTGACAGAAAATGCATAAATGGTTCATGTGAAATTGGAAGTGGTATGAAAAATTTACCAGCTGAAGAAATGTATGACATTCCTATATCCATATCTGATAATACAGGATGCATTCAGAGGTGTCTTCTTCTTGGTCAAGTTGCCCAGAACTTCTTGGGCTTAAGTGTAAGTACAACATATTAAAACCTACAGAAATAAAATTAAGTTTAAACTCAAATTTTATAAAGCTCACAACAGCACTGAATCAATAAAGAATAATTTCATCACTTTCCTGCAAATTGATTTTCAAATGTTAATAATAATCCTTTACAACAAATTTTAGATGAGCCTTCAATGGAATACATATCTATTGCAGATATAACTGTCAGTTCTAAAAATTTTCAAATGTTTTCATTTGTTAGAAATAATTAGCATACAGCTGTATTTCAAATTAGTGTGTAGAGTAGGGTTTGCAATCCCATGTTATATTTTCAATCCCAGGATTACATTATCCAAATCCCGGGATTATGATTGGACTATTTATTAAAAATATTTACACATTAGCATTGTTGAACTTGCGTAATAAAACAAAGTATAATTAAAAATTGGCTTAGTATTACTTTTTTTTTTAAACAAATCTTAATTCATCATAAAAAAACAAGTAAAAATAGTACATAATAAAATGAAAAAAAAAACACATTTCTTTATTTCTGTAAATAAGCTTTTAAAAAACACAGCTCGTCCAGCGTTTTATTGTTCTAGCAGCTTCTTATTTTTGTTACAAATTGTCCTGCAGAAAAAAATACTCTTTTGGATTCTTTACTAGTAGGTGTTATTGTCATTAAATAGAAGTATGTTCTTTTCAGGTAGTCACCACGTCCCCCTCCATTGTTTTTTTTTTTTTAAAAGAGAGTTCTTTTTAAGACAGTCTCGAATCTAATAGACTGCATTGGTGCATAACCTCTTTGATAACTTTATCTAGTTCTTCTGCTACATATAATGGTTTTTGTGTATAAATTGATCCAGTTGCATGAAATGTTAGTATTGCAATGGGATTTGAAGTGTCTCAAGTGTTTCGAGCAGGTCTGCTATTAATTAATGGCATTTAATTGAAGAAGGAACTGTGACAAAATCTATTCTTGAGATGTTGCTTATATTATTGTGTAAGCATTGCAGTGAGATCTGTGCGACATTCTCCCATACGAGAAATGAGAGCTGCATATATTTTTTTACTTATAGCACTTATAATTGCACAAAAAATTCTATGTACATATTTCATAAACAAAATATAAATTTTCTAAGAATTAAATTCTTAGAAAATTTTGATGTGAAAAAATTTTTTAAATATTATATAGGCAAAAATTAAATCCTAGTATTACTTATTTTAATCCCAGGGCTGTAAACCCTAGTGTAGAGAGTATATAAGTATACAGAATGCTTTTCCATAAGAGGTTTCTCGAAAGAGAATTGCTATCATTTGTATTTATGGTATAAATAGTATGATTCTCATTTATATAGTAAAGATACTGTAGTTATATGTTTAGAATTCAGTTATGTACATTATAATTAGCAAAAACACATCATAATGATAACATAATTTCAAACATGTTGATAAAAATACTTATCATTTGAGAAAATAAAATACAAAAATATATCCATTTGTTCCAAATTATTTCTTTTCAAATATAATATATTTGAATAATGTCAAACCAAACATTCAAATGTATAATTAGATAACTATTTTAAGAGCAAATAATTCTACTTCTTATCTTTATTAACAAGCAAGAACTCAAAATATAAAGATGTCTTTTTTACACTTTAAAAAAATGCAAATAATTTGTTCACCCCAATGATAGGTTCTCTAATAGAATTTTATAACTTCTTATTTTCACAGTGACATTATTGTACTTTCCCAAAGGACATTTTTCAAATTGTGTTGGCTCTTGAGAAAAAATTCCTTATCACCCAAGTTTTGCAGATTCAATTTCATGCCCAGTGTGAGCTTTTCCTATTAAGCAAGTTTTGATACTTTAATTCATATTTGAGATTAGTTAAATCTTTCTCATAAGTGTTTCACCTCCATATTTGACAGCTGTATGTTTTGACTTGTAACAAAATTATACACCATCGTTTAATGGTGTAATATATTGCCTTAATTTATCCCTATAAATATTAAGATAAATAATATTATCTTCATTTTACAATAAGTTGCATTGGGTGAACAAAGATTTACAGATCAATGAAAGATTTTTAGATCAGAATGTTTTATACTCAAAATCTTGAAGTTTATTGAGGGACACATCCTGATGGGGAATTTATAGTGGAAAACAATACAAATATTGTGGTAAAATATTCAGCAGAGCCAACTCCACACAGTGCCGATTTAAGGCTGTTTTTGGCAAATGTACAAGAGTCTGAACTAAATGCGGAGCACATTTTCAGACAGAAAAATGCCTCCATTTTCATGAAAATGTGTAACATTATAATACATATATCTGAAAATAATATAGGATTTTTAAAATTTCAAAATATTCCATGAATGCTTAGTTTTTTTAAGTTAACACATAAAGGGATAGCTTATTTAATACAACAGTATAGGAGAAAAATGCGAAACACATTTTATACCAGAAAAAATGGACCAACTCAGTTAAAATGAAAAGTATGATAAAATATGCTAATCTCTATTGGATAGTGAAGCCAGAATGTAATTTTCAGTTATTTTATATCTCAAAAAATATTCCAAATTCAGGTCCTATTCTTTAACACTGACCAAAGACAACTTAAAACTCATTTTGGGCCCTGGGCGCATAAGATCTACAAGCCCCTTGGCACTGGCGGATCAAAATTAATAACTGGAAAATCTAGTTAAGTCAACTGTTTGAAAGAATAAGGAACTTATTAACACGAAAAACCACAAGCCTCACAACTCTTTACTTGGTTTATCTAAAAAGGTGTGTTTATCTCAACAAAGGAAATTTTTTTGTGTGATTATTTCAACTCTTCCCAATGATGAAAAAAATCAATGGCAATGCTGCCAAACTCTGAAATTATAACTTTTAATAATCTCTCTGTCTAGAATGAGTTGTAAATGGTCTTTGAGTTTTTTTCCCCCTCTGTTAAATAATGGAGGAATAAATTATATTCAAGCTGAAGACTGGAATTACGGAAGAACGAAATTCTAAAGCAAACAGTTCTAGACCTAATAAAATGTCATTTACAAGCCAGATCTCAGATTCAGGTAATCAATTCCAACAAAAGCAATGGTTTATTAGAAAATAAGGCTGTGAGGAAACTGAGCCTGTTGAAATAAAACTAGGATTTTTTTCTTCTTCTGCTCATGAAGTAGGAATGGAGAGAAAAATAAAGAAACACAGTTGGACCCCGATTTAGTGGAATTTCACGATTTAACAATTTTTTTTCTTTTCCCCTATTAAAATGGAGGCAAAAATCTCTATTTAATGAATAATAAACTCTGTGTTGGTGCATGCGCACCAACATCATGCTAATATAAATATTTTACTTTGCCGCACTGTGCTGGTAGATGAGAACTTTCTGTGGAAAAAACTAGACGAGAATTTTGTCTCATTTATATGCTGACATGAGCAATAATAGAACTCTAACATTTTGAAGATCACAATCATAAAATAATTAAAATTTGCTGTGCTTGTAAATAGCTTATATATGTTGTGTGGTTGAAAAAAAGGTAAAAAAGAAACAAGTGTAGCTGGTCTGTCAATTGAAGAAAACAACAAAAATATTAAAATAAACACCCTGAATTGACGAATTATTTCAACAGTATTAAATTTTTTTTATTATTAGTTTGGATTAGAAAAAAAGGACTTTCCAAATGGGGACGCCCTTTTTGCATGGAACAGAAAAAGACTTTTCTTGTAAGCAACAAATTTCACCTAGCAAGGGTGCAGCCCATTATTAGATTTTACAGCTGTAGATGAATCATGACTGTAACCTACCATTTGAATTTTGAATAGCATAGGAAATTCCTTTACCTCATCTTACTCCTAAATTCAGGGAATATTTTACCATTTGCTCTCTTTTTTGAGAGAAGTGAGGTTTATTACACGTACGGTTTTGTAGAAAATTGTGTTTTTGAAAATTTGTTAAACAATTTCAGACTGTCAAAACCAAATACAGAGATTTTTATGCCAGAAATTGATAATGAATTTCCTATCAAAACTGTTACACTTTATAATGCTTTACATTGTTTGTTAACTGTAAAAACATCCCTAATGTAGCAAGATGAAAGAACATAATATTTTCTTCTCTGAATAAAGTTAAAAAAGAACACTTCTGAGTCAGGAATTAAAAAGTGTTCAAATTTCTATTAATCAATATTTTAAAATTTCCAATTAACTGGTGTGTAACAATTTTCTAATAGTACTTCTAGCAGCCGAATAAAAAGTATGTAATTTCTAACTATGGATATTTTTTGTGTAGATACTTATGGAATTTCCAAAAGGTAAGTGCCAAAATATTGTTTTTTTTTTGGACCTTGATATTATGAACAACTCCAAATTAATGAATAATTTGTTTGGTCCTAATGAATTAGTTAAATCGTAGTCCTACTGTACCATATAAAGTGTTAAAAAGCCTACATCTGTCCTAATCACTCAATTATTTGTAACTTCATTGTTAATTTAGGCGAGTGTTCAAAAATGGATTTTTTTAAACATAAGGCTTTAATTCATTATAAATAAGAACTTTTATGTATACCATTAATTTTAAGAACATGCATATATATATATAATAATTATTCAATTTGGGGAAAAATGCATTTTCTATTATACTATAAAGATTTTAAATTAAAGTTAAAAAGGCAAAATATTTTTAAGCATTATTTAATGAGCGTAGGAAAAATTCTCATGCACGAGTTCTACAATTACAGAATTAAGCACAATTCTGAGTTTCAAAATCACTTAAAACACTTTTTAACAAACAATTGCATTTTGCAATCACTTACACTAAATTATTTAACTCTTCATACAACCTCACATGCTCAGTCCCTCTCTTCCACCTCTCTGTCTAACTCACTCCATTATTTCTCTGTTTGGGAAACAATTGATCAACATTACTCTTGAAACAGCACCATTTGTTTCCTTAATATTGACTATATCTTTAATAAGAAGTTGATGAAATTTTTAATTCAATTTGAGTATACACTAACACTTAAAATACTATTTAACTTGATTCTGTGTTATTCCATACAAATTCTTTTGATTCTGCTGTTAAGATGCATGTATGAATTTATAATATTTTTAATAAATCATAACATAATAATCTTATTAATTTATCATAAAACAAAAATTAAAAATCAAACTTTTTTAGAGGATTTTATTTTATTTAAAAATTAAACTACATGCTATTTCTCAATTTTTAAAAATTTTACTGCACTTTTGTTAACAAAAAGTTTTTGATCCAGACTTTACTGATATGCATGCATTAAAAACAAATGAAAATGTCAGCATAAAATATTTCTAACATATTATTTAAACACGTAAATCAAATATAAACCATTTACAGTTAAGAGATTGTTAAATCAAAGAACGAAATCGTTTTTATTAAGAATTTAAATAAACAGGAACACAAAAATGTCATGTAAAAATTAACCATTAGGTTATGGCAATATAAAATTCTATTAAATTTCATCCTTATTCAGTTACATATACAGTTTTACTATACATTCTTCATATTTAATTTAAAAAAATAGAATTTTAAGCACGTTTTGTAAATTTTTTGTTAGGCAAAATTAAAATTTATTGAACAAGATATTTGAAATTAGTACCTTTTCAAGAAAAATCAGCAGCCCTTTGAAAAAAGTTTTAATGCAGTTTCAAGTCGTATAAGGAATCAGTTTTCTTTATTGGTTTCAAACTTGTGTCACATTATTTTACAGTATACATTAGAATATCTCATCAAGCCTCATGCCTAATCCTTTTATATTAAAAATACTGCTTTCATTGAAAAATAAATTAGTTTTCTGAGATCATTTACTGCAAAATTTATGTGTATAGATTAATTAGCTCAAAAAAAATCTAGTGTATCTCTCAAGAAACTTGGTCATAGTTATAGATTTCTTCACTAATTTTAGAATGATAACAGCATATTTCATATTCTGAAATTTGATTATATTGTTTTGTTTCAATATCTATTGTGATAACCACCTGGATCATGACACAGATTCATGGATCATGAAGATTTCTGTAGATGTATAATTTTAATCTAAGGATTTCCCTTTTCTTTCAATGGCCTACAACAATGTGTCTTACAATGAAACATTAGTTTTGAATGGAATAGACCAGGGGTGGCCAATCAGTGGCACGTGAAGACTTAATAAAAAATTTGAAAAGATAATTATAAATAATTTTTTTTTACAATTTTATTGAAATGACAAAAAAATAAACAGACAAAAAAATAAAAATAAAAAATTATTTCAAACTTAATTGAGATTTAGTAGAAATTTATCATGTAGAGAATGCACCTGCATTGTTGTATGAGTTGGCTCTTTAAACTCTCAAGATTTTGGAATTTGAGAAAGTGTATCTTAAAATATCTGGAAGAAAACACTGGACTGCTCAGTAAGTACTTGCTATTCTAGAACAAAGACAGGCTTTGTGATTTAGCTTTTCTAACGAATAATAAAGGACATTAAAATAATTTAAATTTAAGATTACAGAGAAAAGATAGCATTTTTTCTACCCTAGTTCGTCAAATACTTCCTTTTGTGAACAAACTTTTGCTTTTTTTGTCTTGATTTTGGAGGAAAATAATTAACATATTTCACATAAATGCAGGAACTATCTACCAAAGTTGATAGTGTTTCGAGCTGTGATAGATTTAAAAATTTAACATCCATTTTTGAATGATTCTTTCAGTGCTATGTATGATAATTTCCAAGATGATAAAAAAATGCAGATTTTTTCCGCCAATCCTTTTTCAATTTCTCTGCAAATTGTTACTCACTTGAAACTAAAATCGAAATTGTGTACAGCACCATACTACATTGAAAAACAAATATAAGGAATTCTGTTGAATTTTGGAAATTTGTACTAACAAGCAATTTTTCAAATTTACATGATTAGGCTGTCAAATATGGTTGTAGATTTGAATTGACATATGTTTGTGAACATATATTTTCTATTACGAGCATAACAAAATCAAAATATCGTTACAATTAAACTGAAATAATTAACAATAAAATTTAAGCTTGTGCTTTGGTCTCATTTATTATACTGTTTTTAAATTTTTGCTTAAACTTGTGCTTTAAAAATGTACTGTTTGCATAAAAGTTACATAATAAGCCTATAAGTAAAATGTTTTCACCTTTTCATTTGTTCACAAAGTTGGAAGTGGCACTCTTCCTATAAAGGTTGGCCACCCCTGGTATAGACTATGTGACATCACAAAATTTGAGAGAGAGCAAATTACTGAAGCAAATCTGGTTGAAGCATCGTAACCACAATTTCTTAGTTGTTTCTCCATCTATGTTATGGAAAGTCATAAGATCACAAGAACCATGACATTAATAAGTATTACTAGATAGAAAAGTAAAAATACAGATGCTTTTAAAACTTCAAACCGTACCAGTGAATGAAGTTTTTGGAAATCAGAATGTATGATCAAAAGCATTCAATATACATCATTTTAGAATTTCAGGAAGGAAGAATATATACATAATAATTACTAATTGTAATATTGGTTTAATTACTAAGTGTTTGTAATATTCCATTTTTAAAAATGGAATATTTTAAAACTATTTTAATACATTTTTTTAAATAATTTAAAAAAATAAAACATAAGAATTATACTTTTTCTAATTTAGGTACAGGATTTCTTGAAGATGACTGAAGAAGATAAAACTGCTCTGAAATGGAATTATCTGTTTGAAAGAGTGATTATTCAATTCAAAGTATGAAATTACCAAAAACATATCAAAAGTGATAACCATAAAAATTTCTCAATATAAGCAAATACGGAATTCATTAAATTCAAATTCTGAAATTTCATAAATTTTCTTCAGATCCGATATGGTACTTGCATATTATCGCAAACTATTGGCGACATTATATGAAATGAAGCACATGGATGCCAATTCAGCTCATATGACATATAAGAAATCGGGGTTGCTAACTTGACGAGTTATTAATAGAGTTGGTAATTGTTGCGATAATATGCAAGTACCTCAGATATCTTTTATTCTTACCCAAAGATAGCAAATTTCATACTATTTACTGTGGTTTAAGATTCCATATTTAATCAATCTTTACCGAAAAATTGTAATTAGTAAATGTTTAGAAGGTCACAAACAATAAGTTTTTCACACTCAATAAGAAAGTTAATATGTATTTATTAATATTCAATTTTTGTTTCAAGAGAAACCCTACTAAAAATAAACGCATTCCAAAAGGTTACATGTATTTTAACATCATCTTCTTGATATGAAAATAAATAAAAGTTTGAAGAACTATATAATAAAAAAATATTCTCAAATCTAAATTATATGTTATCTCACAAAACTGAAATTATCTGTAGGAATATACTTTAATTATCTTAGAAATAATTAAAACAAGATAAAATAATATTTATCATTCTAAATAAAAATGTTAAAATTTTACTCCTGAAAATTACCAGCTTTAACTAGAAGCTTGACAGAACTTATTTTTTTTGTAAAACAAAATTCAATACTTACATATCATTCTGCCAAATCAAAAAGTGTCCTGAAATGCTGCCATTATTTCCATACAAGAGCAGAAATGACTTCCCACATATACTTCTTCCATATTAGCTCAATGATAAATTAATTTGCTACGATTTAAAAGAATTAAGTATTATTTTAATACATACACACTTGAAATAAGAAATCTAATAACTAAATTCTGATGGACAAAAGTTGTAATTGCATTCAAAATCACAGCAAACGAGTTTTACATAAGCAACAACATATGAATTTAAATGCTGCTATACAGATTGGCAATGTTTGTTTTGTTAACTACAAGTCTTTCGGGTACTTACATGATGGATAAATCTTTTACAAATATACTCCACCGCATTCCCTTATGTAAAAAATACATCATAAATTTTAATAATTTTTACAGCAAAATACTAAAAATTATAAAGTTTTAGGTACTTGTGTATTAATGTCACCACAGACAAATTTGCACCATGCCATTTTCCACAAACATCTGTTTCTCTATCAAATAAAACACCTAAGAAACATTTTGCTTTTTCGATATCAAGGCACAAATTTTTTTTGCTGCAGTAATCCTAATACACAAGTACCCAATTTTATTACTTTTGAGCATACACAATCAAGAGTTTGTGCTACAAAATGCAGAGTAACAGTACAACCTAGGAAAAAGGATGACTTTTGATCATACATGAAAAAGATAAGAGATCGAACAAGCGCAGGAATGGTTTTCTATTATTGGCTGCTTGTGGCAGCATTTGCCATGTTTTAACAAAATCGAAAAAGTATGTAATACATACATATCCAAATATTTGATTATCCTGAAATTCCCTTATGAGTTCTGCATAATTAAAGCATGCAATAATAAAGTAAATTTAATATCTTCATAGGTAAAATTTTTTTAAATAACTTATGTTTTATCGAAGTTATTTTTGCAAAACAGAAAGGTTAAGAATTAACTCAGTAAAACAATTTTTTTCAACTTAACTGAAACTGGAGTTGCTAAATTTTAATTCATTTAGAGTTAAAACTGGAAAAAGAAAATGATAAATTAACTTAATTGATGAGCAATATTTCATATTATTCACTAAGACTGTCCCTAATTCTCTTTTATTCAACTGTTCAAAGAAAGGGCAGATACCCATTAACTTTCTTTTCTTTTACAGGTAACTCAGTCCTCTACAGAATCTTATATGGGATATGGTAGATACAATTTGCGTATATCATCATGCAAAAAGTGTGACATCTGTTGAAAGTCAAAATAAATAATACTGCCTTGTACAAAAAAAATTTAATAAAAACTTCAAGAGCACTTTTGCAGACATTCACATTTATTAGTACATGCTGCACAATAAACAATCATTTGGAAATTTAAATTTGAAACAAAACAGTTTAGAATCTTTTTCTTTTAAGAATTTCTGGTTTCCAATTGATAGGATGTGTTTCTTCTGATGCACTGTCATCTTCTCTAAATATTTTCACAGTTTTATCAGCTTCTGCAGATAGAAGTCGACTACCACTTTGATCAAAAGTGCAGGCAAAAATACCAGCTTCACTATCAATTGAACCTGGTTGAACTGGAGCTTGAAGTCTTTGAAAATTATAACCAGTTTTCCAATCCCAGAAATATAATGTACCATTATCACCACCAGATACCAAAACATTATCAGAATTAATACCAAGACAATTGACAATAGCATTGTGACCACTCAGATTTTGAACAAAATTACCATCAGGACATCGCCATTGCTTAATGTTATCAGGAGCACCAGATGCAAACATATTTAATCGTGGATGTATTAGTAAAGCTCGGATACTCTTTTTGTGATGAGTCAGAGTAACTCGAGTTTTGCCAGCAACCAAATCCCAGAGACGAACAGTACAATCATGGCTACCAGTTAAGACTTGTGGTTCTGTAGCTTGACATTGAACACTAGCAACAGTATTGGTATGACCACTTAATGAATGAATGTTTGCTTTGGTTCTCATATCCCACACTCTAGCAGTTGAATCCCTACCGCCAGTGACTAATATGTCTATAGTTGGATGCAAAGCAATAGCATAAACACCACTTAAATGACCATGATAATGTCGTATAACTTTATTGTATTCCAAGTCCCAACATTTGACCTGTTTGTCTTCACCACAAGAAAAGAGATATGGTTGACGAGAACTAATGGCAAGACCTCTCACAGCACTTATGTGACCAGTTAATGAAAGTTTCAGTTTTCCACTAGCAAGATCCCATATCTTAATTATTCGGTCATTAGACCCAGTAGCAAACCATTCATTTCCAGGCTCCACAGCTAAGCATCTAACCCAACCTAAATGTCCACTGACAACTCTGTATAATTTCCATGGAGGATGCCATTTTGGCTTGGGGATGCTTGGCATTCGCCTCATAGTTAATGCTTGTTGTTGTGCACCAGCCAGAACTAAAGCTTGAGAAGGTGGAGGAGCAGGTGTAGGGACTTGATATATATCTTCGGTTCCAGGAGGAGGAGCATCAGTTTCATAAAGTTCACGACCTTCGAATTCATTAACTGGAGTTCTTCGTTCAAAATGCGAAATAGTAGTATCTTCATTTTTAGAATGGTCTACATGGGAATTTTCTTCAACTTCGTTTATTTTTTTATTTTTTACCAAATGCAACACTGACCCATATTCATCTCTGGCTTTTATCATGCTTTTCATCGAGTCACTTTTCTCGTTTGGCGGTGGAGGATTTGCTTGATCCGCCAAAAACATATCATGCGTTCTTTTTAAAGACCGGAAAACTAACGTATGCACAGAATGCTTTTGTACTTCCATGATTTTTATGAGTAAAGAAAACACAAATATTTTTAGTGAATAGTTATATTAATGTGGTTAATTTCTGCTATAAAAGTTTACAAAACTTTAACCATTTCTGTATTAAACAACACAAAACAAAAAATGCTGATTTTACAGTTACGGTCACTTGGAAATTTCAACATTTTATCTTTGTTTATGTTTATTAAATTGTGGAACTAAAAAAATACAAAAGGTATTTATAAATACGAAATATAGTCATTTTGATTTTTTAATTTGAAGGACTAAATCTGATTTTCATTTCAAAATTTTAACTTTTGCTTCTGATAAGAAATTATTGAAAGATTAATTTTGCAATTAGAACTGGCAACTTGACATTAAAATCAACAAAATAAGGGCACTGAAAGCAATGATACGACTTGTGTATGTGTTTTGTATTCGTGTAGTAGACTAAGTTGTGGCTTTTTTGTGAAGTTTTAAAGACTAAAGTTTTATAAAATTGATTTTTTTAAAAAAAATAGTATAGGACATTAAATGACTTTTATGCTTTCGTATTGACTTCGAATATGAATTTTTTTTCATTGTGATTAGTATAAGGGTAGCCAGATAGGCTTAAATTAGTTACATTTATACAAATTTTATTTGACAAAAGACTTTATACCGTTTATCATATATTTTAGTACGAATTATCTAGATGTGAAGTTTCTATACAAATGTGTTTTGATTCATTGCGTTCTTTTCTTTCATTGGATAAAGGTAAATACTAGTCTCCCATTATTATTTAAAACCTTCAAACGTATTCGTGAAAATACAATTTTGACATGTACTTTTATAAGATGAAATTTTTAATTAATTTTAATATTTTATATGCAGTTTCAAATATGAATAAGTAGAATGCTTTTAAAGGTAATAGTTCTTGCTATTCACAAAGAAAAAAAATGTGTAACAAAGCCTTATTTTTCTAGAAAAGTTCATAAATATTAAGTATTGTATTGTAAAAAGATTCTTTCTAATTGAAAATTAAGTTTTCTATAGAGAATTTATTATTTCTTATGTAAAAATGAAACATGAAGTATTTATGATGAAAAATACATAAAAGTATTCTGTAAAAATTCTTAACATACCTTGGTAAGAAGCCTTTTTATCACATTCATGAAGAATTCCATAAAGTGACTTAAATGACACTGTGTAGTAGTTTATTCTATTTATAATGTTTCATTTAAAAAATCTATAAATTAATTCTGCTAATGATAATCAGATTAAACTTAAATTCAAGAAATATATCCAGGCTTTTTTAACATTGTTAAATGTGTCATTGAGTCTGTATTTATTTATCTTTTCTTTTATGTTATGATCACAAATTTGTGTACAATGATGTCAAGTTGCAGGTTTGAGCCCTGAAGACCAGTCATGTAGAGGGGCTGATGTACATTAACTTTGTCATGGCTCAAATTTCTTATATTGGCATGATGGGGAAGTTGGAAGAGTGGAGTGACAACTCTGATGCCAACTGTGTTACTTAATTACAAGGTCTATCACCAGTAGCTCTCGTGTTGCTTTAAAATGTAAAATTTAAACATTCACTCATTTGGCTATATTTTGACATTATTATATAAATAGGCAAAATATAGCCATTACAGTAATGATATTTCTGAAACTGTTTTCAGTTATTTTAAATATTTCTTGATTCTGATTTGAGAAATTGTTTGAACAAGAGATTCATGTAATAAATGCATTATAGTTCTGAGTAATTTTTATTTCAAACAAATACTTTTTAAAATAAATCAAACTTTTCTCCGACTGAAAATATCAAATTTTTTGCTTGCGCGAATAGTATTTTGTGTAGTTGTTTGAGAAACTGTAAATTTATCGTGTATATTTTTTTAAAACACCTAGAACTTGGATGTACAGTCTACTCTCAATAATTCAAACCTTTGATAATATGAACCTCTCGATAATTCGAAGTATATGCTCAGTCCCTCGAAGAACTCTTGATATTTCGAACTAAGACAATACGTTTGGGTACACTCAATAATTCAAAGTAAAATCTGTGGCTGGCCAAACTACAATACATGATAAATCAAAGTTATCTTAGAAAAAACTCTCGATAATTCGAACACTCACTATCATGTACAGTCCTGTCGCAAACAGGTTGGAGATTACAAGTTTTTTGTTGGTTTTATCTCTACGTTTTTCCTCTAACGTAACCCCTTTAATGACCATCTAACTGCTACCCCTTCTTAGTGTTTTCCAGTTCATCAGGAGAAAATACACTTTTATTGCTTTCCTTCTTCAAGAAGACAATAGAACAACCGCCCTTGTTGTCAATGGTTTATATCTTTCCCTTAACACGTGGCCTTCCTACACGTGTTCAGAAAGGATGGTCCATTATTGAGAAGAGATGCGTAGGATTGTGTATGAATGTATTAAATGTGTTCTTTTTATGCAGGACTTTTAACTTCTGTATAATATTTTTATTGTGTAATATGTACTTTTTAAAATTACTTTAATTTAATTTTACACATATGTACAGTTGTTTAATTACATAAGTTCAAATTTAAATGTGTTAGAAAAAAATTATTTTCGAGTATTTTGGGAGTTTTTTTTTACCCTCTTGATAATTCGAACTCTCGATAATTCGAAGTTTTTCATTGTTTCCTCAAATTTCGAATTATCGAGAGTCGACTGTATTAATTTCTTTATTGACGTATTGATTTTATTGGAGACTGTGGTGTAATAACTGTTTATATTTTGGGGTAAAGTGTATAATGGGTGGCCCCTTGGTAACCAGAATCAGTGGCCAAACTACCTATATGTAGCGATAGGTGTTTTGAGAGTAATGAAATGAAGTTGAAGTAATGTAGAACCGAATTCATTCTAACATCTAGATCAGGGGTGGACAACCTTTTTGGGAAGCGTGCCACAATCTGATAAAAAAGAATTACGCGTGCCACTCCCAACTTTTCCACCAAACTAAAATATATACAAAAGTAAAAAAAAATGTTACTTATAGGCTTAATTATGGGTTATTTACAAAAACATATTTTTAAATGTAATTCTATATAGTGATAATGCAAAAAAAAAAATGGTATAAAGAATAAAATAAAAGTAGAAACTTATATTTTATTGTGTTGATAAATTTTTACAGGATCAATCAGTTAGCTTAGGTACAAAATAAAAAGAAGCAACTTGAAACACATTTAATTTTAAATGATTAGAAAGATCTTTCTTAATGTGGCTTTTGAATTTGTAGTTTTTTTAACTGAATAACCTATTTTTGGATTAGTTCGCGAAGATGCCAACAAAATTAGGTGCATATCAGTTAACTTTGAGCGATATTTTGATTTAATTACGTTTCATAACAAAAAGCATCTCTTCACAAACATATGTTGATCCAAACCTACAACCATATCTGTTTGCTAAATTATGTAAATTTGGCAGATTTCTTGGTGGCACAAATTTCCAAAATTCGATGTAATTAGGATCATTTGTGGTTAAAATAATTTCCTTATGGGCTTGCTTTTCAGATTAATATGGTGCTGTAGGTCAATAATTTCAATTTGTACCAGAGGTGGGTTACAATTAATGTCTTGAAGAGAAATCAAAAAAAGATTAGTGAAAAGTTCAGTATTTTTTTATCGTCTTTAAAATCCTCAAACCTGGCACTGAAAGAATCCTGTAAAATGGAAATTAAATTTTAAAATCTATCATTGTTCAGAACAATACTAACTTTGGCAGATAATTCCTGCATGAATGGAAATGAGTTAATTTTTCTCTCCAAAATCCAGACAAAAAAGCAAAAGTTTGTTCACAAAAGAAAATATATGACTAACTAAGGTAGAACAAATGCAATTTTTTTCTTGTAATCTTAAATTTAAATTGTTTAAATGTTCCATTATATCGGTAAGAAAAGCTAAATCTTGCCGCCAATTTTCACTCTTGAGAAGCGAGCATTCACTAGGCAGTTCATCGTTTTCTTCCAGATATTCTTAAACACGTTCCCTCAAACTCCAAAATCTTGCAAGGGAACTTCCCTTCGATAGCCAGCGCACACTACAATTAAAGAGTAACTTACCATTTTCTTCCGTATCCTCGGGAAAAAGCGTACGAAATCTTCGTCGATTCAGACCACGAGTTCGTATTTTGTTGATACAGCGCACCACGGGGTCAGCAACAAAAGACAAGTTTAAGTCATTGGCACAAACATCTTCTTGATAAATAATACAATGGTACTTGAATAATTTTCAAGCAATGCAAAAAAACCTTTTATTCTGCCAACCATTCAAGGTGCTCCATGTGTGCACACACTGTATAATTTTGTCCATTCTACTTTGTTAATTTCAATTACATTTTAAAGTTCCTTAAAAATGTCTTCACATGTAGTTAAAAATAGTTGGCGCAAATTAAGAAGTTCTTCCACGGTTGAAATCAGGAAGTTCTTCCAAAATTGTTGTTCGTGTAACGCACAAAGATGCTTAAGGGGACACAGTACGATTCAATTGACAAAAATCGGTCAAAAAATCAAATTTAATTTTTTTAGCTTAAGTTATTTATATATACATTTCTATAACCTGACAAAATTTGAAAGCTCTAAACTAAAAAAAACACAGAATTATGATAGCTTTTGCGTTCGTTTTTACTCACATCCCTATGGGAAATCAAAACTTTAATCTTGCTTATCTCAGAAAGATAAAATAACTAGTTTGCCTTCATTTAAAATGCTAAGGCTTTTTTTCTATTGTGCCTAATGCTTTGATTTTCTTTTACCTATTGCTAATAGTACTTGTAACAAAAGTTGGTATGCATTTTTGAATCAAAGCGATACTTATTTTTAAAAAAATGATTGAACTCAGAATATTCCCCTTTTTTAAGGAATTTTCGATACACATTCGTAAAAAGAAGTATTGTACAAATACCAATCATGTTATCGCAAAACTCATACCAAATTTTGCTATGCATTGTTTGAAGTACTTGTAAATCAAATTTTATGCGTGTACGTAAATTTTTGTAGGAGGAGTAGCATTTCAAAATCACTTCACAAGTTTGAAGTTTTTCCCTTAAAAAATTAAATGCCTAGCTTTTTATGAAACTTTGAGCACAATATCTGTTTTACATAGTATATACTCATAAAAGGCAACCAAAAAATTTTTGAAAATCCTTAAATTAAAAATTTTTGCTTAAATCGTACCATGTCCCCTTAACTGAGCATTGTCTGTGATATCACAGCTTTCATCCAAAGTTAATGAAAAATATTTGCAGTTTTGATATCCAGAGACAATTTGCGTTCCAACATCCTGGCCCATGTCATCTTTACGACACATGACGGTATTTCTAAACAAAGCTATTTTATCAACCATATTTTTGACATTTTGATCACCGACATTTTGGGCGAAAATTAAAAGTCTCTACTTTTTATTATCTCCTCTCCGTCAAAATATGGTTTTTTCTTGTGGGCTAACAACAAAGAAAGTTCATAACAAGCTTTCACCATGATTTCCATTTCGTCATTCCTCTTCTGGAACAAAGATTGTTGACTGGCTAAAGATTTTTTTTTGTTGATAAATTCCGTTCACAAATTTGATCTATCAGGATATTTGCTGTTGAAATCACTATGCAGCTGTTTTAAATGACGGCCTAAATTTTTTGAAACTGCTATACAAATTCCACTTACCAAACATACAGACTTGGAAGTATTTTGATGTGTAAACAAATATTGTTCTTCCCATACAATTTTAAAATCACATGCTGCAATATCCTCTTCATAATTTCTTTTGATGTCGAAGGTTTACTCATAAACATATCGAAAAAAAAATTAAACAACAACAGTCAACGCTAAAATCTAAAAACAATTAGAAAAGGAAAAAAGCTTAATGTCTTGCTAAAAAGAGTTTAAAATCAACTGAGTCTGACAGCTAAAAACAATTTGGTGATGTTATGGTACAAATTTTCTAGGGGGGGCTCCGAATCCAACATTCTGATTAGTCATGGATGCAAGTTCTCATTTTATCTGCTTTATAAAGCGGCTACTTTGGGCACATAGAATTACTTTTACCGCATCAACAACTGCACTCCTAATATATTGCAGAATTACTTCTTGCCATTACAGAAATCGTAAATATCCAACACCTTCAAAAAAACCTTTTTATCTGACATCACGCTGACAGCCAATATCTATAAACACTAAATTTCTGCACGGCAAGGGGAAGCTGAAATTTGAAAAGAAATCCGAGTGGTTAAAAATTAACCTACTTTTTGGGTAGATTCAACCGTCCGAGCATGAGAGATAATTTATTTGTTTTTACTCTCACGTAATTCAACACTTTTTCGGAACGTTACAATGCTGTGGAATTATAAGTTTTGAAGCATGATCTCATTTTTGGCACTATACCGAAGAAAAGAAAAAATCTTGCTTATCGCCTTTAAAATCTCTCAAGCCTGAAAATTTATTTTTACATATTCTCTTTATGGTAATTTTCTATTGTAAATCAATTAATTCAGTAATATTTTCAAAATTTTTTGTAATTTTTCAATAAGTCTTCGCGTGCCACAGTTACGACTCCCGCGTGCCGCGGGTTGGCCACCCCTGATCTAGATAAACATCTCAAAATCCAAGGGGCCTTCTATTATACACTTAAGAAGTATTTTCAATAGTAAATATAGATTGAAATTTGTAAATAATCATTATATATAAAAAGGAACTTCATTATGAAATGGATACCCGAAATTTTGTAATTTAATAAATATATTTTGAAACAAATTATTTCATTGCATCTAAATCTATATATAAATCGGAAACATATTTTTACTGGGCTTACTAACTTATAACGAACAGTTATATTTTTTGTGGGATATGGAGCAGCAATTATAAAGAACTTTAATGCACTATTAGTCATTTGAAATTAAAAGGTTTGTTATAAAATCCTATTAGTAAATAATTTATAAGAACTGAAAATATTTAACGGCTAGAAAGATTCCATTAGTGTTGCAGTGGGTTAAGAGATATAGTTTATATTAATGGTACTTGTGTATTATCACAGAAATCTCCAACTCTGTTAATAACTCGCCAAGTTGGCAACCGTAATTTCCTGTGTGTTGTATATACTGAATTGGCAACCCTGTGCTTCGTTTCATATAATGTCGCCAATAGGTTATGATATGTAAATTCTGTATTAATTTTCTCAAATAGCAACAATTCAAATAGATTGACTATTTGTAAAGTAGTTCGGTATTAATTTATCAGATGTTGAATATGTTCATTGAATGTTGATCTACTAAAACATTGAACCTTTTTGGGAAGAGTGCTTCTATTTCATAAAAAAATAATTGAACGTGCCACTTCCAACTTTTCCAACAAACAAATGTGGAAAAGTGAAAAAAAATATTACTTATACATTTATTATGGGATTTTTAAGCAAATAGCACATTTTTTTAATGCAAGTCTATGTTGTCGAAATTTAAAAATGATAAATAAGACGAAAGTACAAACTTAGGTTTTTATTTTAATAAACTTTTTATAATTTCAATCATTTAGGTTAGGTATAAAATAAAAATGAGCAACTTTTGAATCATTTAATTCAAAATAATTATTAAATGCTCAGTATTAATGTGGCTTTTGAATTACTACTTTTTTTTACCAAATCAATTATATTAGGATTAACTCTTACAGATGTATATAATTTGTAGTTTTGTGTGTTATTATGTAAAACCGTTTATATATGTCTAAATTTTATTAAAAAATATCTTCCAAGTATTTTGATTTTTTTGTCTATTAACACTTTTACTATTTGAGTGTGATAAAATTTTAAAATTTAACAACCTGTTTGCTGTCCAGGGTTTAAAGTATAAGAAAATTTAATTCAGAGAATTCTGGATAAAAATGCCGTTTTAGCAACTGTCTCCACTAAATTCCGCAAAAAATTTCATACCTGTTTTACCAGAGTGACCAGATTCCACAGTTAAGTTAAAATGAGTGACATATTGACTAAAATAAAGTTAAGTTTCTCATTGGAAATTTATAAATGCATGACATGGCTTCATTAAGGACTAGATTTGAGAATAGTTTTTATAAGCAAACGTTTTACAATAAGCAACAATAAGAGTTGCTACTTTATCAGTTCATGATGTCCTAGTCATAGGTTTGTGTTACAATTTCCTATAATTGAGTTTTCAAAGTCTTCTTTGGTATTGAAACTAGAAAAGTAAGATCAGGAGAGTAGTGGTGCAGGGTTATTCAGAGTAAGCATGTTATTCTTTTCGCTTGATCATACCTTAAAATTGTGAGGTCTTATCAGTAATCTCTACATTAACTTCAGAGTGATTTCAATTCAAAGCTAACCTATTACTCTTATCTTAAGACAACAGTATAAGGTTTTATGTATGTATAAATAGGTGCTGTTTATTTTGTATAGCGCAAATCTTGCCAAATCAACACTTATAATGATAATGTGCAAAATATGTACAAATAAAAGTTGCTTACTGTTTTTGTATTTTACTGTAATGCTACCACAAACTGCACAAAAAATAAGAAATTGTTACAAGTACCAATATTTGGTAATATTTAATGTTTGTATCAAGTTAATCACACACAAATAGCTCTAAAAGTGTGTATGTGGAATAATAGGAACTACTATATATTAAATCTTATTTATCCACAGAATTTCTCATAAGGTGTGGTATGAGTTTTTTTTAATGAAAAATGAATTAGATGTTCTGATTACTTGATCTTATTTCATAAGCAGTCCATTGTGTTGCTCCAGTGGAATATTAGACCAAATTAACTGAATTGTGTGACAAGTAAAATTGTATTTATTTTATTTTGAAAGTGTGTGTGCATTTTACTACAAAAAAATCTATTTGTCAAATTTTTAATGAAAAATAATTTGTTTTAGGATTATTGTTTTAGGACTGGCATTCAAGGTACTGGTTCAAAACAATGTGGCATAAAGTTTCTACATGTGAAACATAAAATTTTATTGACCTAAAAGTTCACAGGAACTCATGAGTAGAACAACTCCATCTCTTAATCGCAGTCATCCAAAATCATACGACTATCTGCTAAAGTTTTTACTAGTCGGAGACAGTGATGTGGGAAAGCAGGAAATCCTTAGTGGTCTGGATGATGGATCTCAGGAATCACCATTTTGTGGTTCCTCTGGTAAGATTTTTTTAAAAAGTAGTGTTAACATTATGCCTTATGCAAGACATTAACTATATGTTTTGATATAACAGCACCAAAAGGTTTAAAAAAAACATAAATTTCAAATAGGTAAGATATGCTAAAAGAAGAAAGAATATCCAAGCAAAGAGTATCTGTTTTTTAAAAAATTATTATAAAAACAGTATAATAATGAATAAAAGAGAATAGCCATTATTAGAGTTCTAGAATGTATTCATAATACAAGTTACAGTTACTAGTGTATATTTTAATTTCTATTAAAATATTTCTCCCATAGTTAATCCTCTTATAAAGATGTAGAAGATTTACTTTTATATATATCATTTGTTCTACACTGATTTTGTTGAGTAAAATTGTGTGCTATTAAGATGTCAATGAAATTGATAGCTCAAACTTCATATGCTTTGTATGTGAAAATCAATGACTGAATTTATTAACTCTTAAAAAACCAATATACTGTAAATCATTTTTTTTTTTAATAAAGAATTAGTTTTGATCGACCAAAGGTAATAAAAGAATTCAATTTCCTTTTCTTCACATTCTGATTTTTTTAAAATTTCATTTTACAAAATTTTTTTCCCTTTTTTGATGATTTAGTTTTCAATATATATAAATTTGGCAGTTAGATATCTTAGAAATATTATGGTAATTTCCTGAAGTTATGTAGCTTTATAAGATACTTTCATGAGAAAATTATAAATTCTATTTATTAAATTTAGTTGTGATCTGGAATGAAAGTTTAAAAAAATGAGATTTCAGCATCAGTAATGGCTCTGTCTTTTGACTAAAACTAGAAATGTAAGAAATACTTAATCAACACAAATGAGCCAAGAACATTATCAAACATTATTCAAAGGCATCACGTCGTGGTGTAGGCTAGAATTTCTGTGGGATGTCATGCACTGCTTTATGTGTATGCATTTAGTTTGGAATTACTGAGAAAGATAAATATTTAATTTAGAACAAATTACATCACAGAAGTGTAAACACAAATCATGTTGCCAAAACGAAAATGTAACTGTTGAAAGAGAATACTTTTTGTGGTGATTCATTAAAAAAAAACTTTTAATTCAGTTCAAGAACAAATGAATGAATAAATGCATCAAATAAATAAGTATATCTATAAAAAAATATGCAACAATCTACCCCCCCCCCCCCCAAAAAAATAGAACTATGTGAAAAATAGATCGCATTCAGAAATGAAAGGGATGTCATGTAACATATCTCTGTGAAGAATCAAATTGAGAAGGAATTGAGTTTTTAAAAAAATCTTAAATGAGTTTAAAGAAAATCTCTTAGAGGTGCAAATTGTCATCACCCATAGTTTTCGCTTGCCAAATTTCATGTGTCTAGATCTTTCCATTTTTATGTTGCATCTCACATACAGGCATACATGTACAAAACTTTCTTTTATTAATATAGATTTAATTTTTAAAAAATTTATTAATATTCCAAATGTTATGTCATGCACTATACTTTACTCAGTGGTGCAACAGCCCATGAGGGCCAAGGTATATTGTGCCCATTTTAGTTCTCATGATCTTGGGCACCTGGCAGGTGGTCAGTCTGATGCAAAACCCCCAGTGTTTAGTTCCCAAGCAAACTTGGTACTCATTTCACGACCCATTGAAGCAATGATAGACTGAGTTTAATTTGTTCAGCCCGAGGTTTGAACCCTGGACCTGTGGCGTGGAAGTGCAAAATGCTACCACTCAGCCACTAGGCTTGTTGTATAATAAACAAAAATTAAATAAATTGTTCACCTTTTTACATTATTCTCCTTTTCAATGCAGTAATCACATATACTACTTTAACATATAATTTGGTGTTAAAGAAAAATTTTTGATGGCTTGTTTTATTTATGTGTGTGTTTATTTGTGGTACATGTTGAACTTTGAGAAGCAAACGTATAAGTCATAAATGAATGTAGAACAATTTAAGTGGAAATGTTAAAAACTAGTGTTTTATATATAATGAATATTTCATTTAAATTATGAAAATCCTGGTCAAACCTGTAGCCGAGAGTAAATTTTAAATTATACGAAAGAAAATTTTTAGGACCAGTCTTATTTGATTCTGGTTTATAAGACATTGCATTAAAAAAATTCTCCATCTGTTTTATTTACTTTTATTAAATCTTTTCTGAAAACTTGTCAGTATCATCATTAATTCCTGTATATTTATATCACTATAAAATTGGATTTTTACTATTTTAATTTGTTTATAAAACACTCTGCTCTGTTAGAGTAATTGTATATAAAACTGTATACAGTTGGTATAAAAATATGTAAAAACTTTTCATTTAAAAGGATGGAGTATATATAAATATAAAAGATTTCATTAAATAATACCGTATCGATTTGAATTTAAGTCTCAATCAATTTTAAGCTATACCCCCAAATTCTTGACACATTTTTGTGAAAAAATAAAAAGCATAAAATGGTTTATCAATATCCATATTTTCAAATGAAATGAGAATAATAAAAAGTGATTAATTTGTTTTGTCAGTGTTAAAAACTTAAATATATACATGAACCTGCTATTGCTCTAACCGTCAGTATCATGTTTAATTTCTCCCATGCAATGAATTTTTCCACTTTCAATTCTCAGCTGCACCCAATTTTTAGTAGCATTAACAGTGGAAAAAAAGCATGGCTTAGATTTGAACAAATACAATTTATATATTCTTTCAAACATTTGATTGTAATTTTGATTTTTTTTAGGTCTTTCTAATATACAAAAAAAATACTGCAGTCAATACCATGAGTATGCAAAACTTTAAAAACAATAGTGAAATAATTTTTTTAAAAATAAAAGTATGTAGAGAAATACACTTGAATAGGTAAATGAGAATATAAAGAATACCCTGATAAAAATCTTTTTAAATCATGCTTTTAAAATTGTTTGAAGTCCTATACTTTTTCATGTAACATATTTTTAACTTTTGAATATTTTTGAAAATTTAGAATGTTAATTTAGTATTTATATAGATGTTTTAAATGATTTTTTTAGTTTATTTAATTTTGAAAATATTTTAAGGAATCTGTTTAGCACTTTTATTAAGCTGTATAAAGTGGCACAAAATACTCGTATTCTACATTTATCGAAATTTTATTTGTTTTTTATATGATTTATTTTAAATGAATTCAGATTTTTTAATCCTATCTATTTGAAATTAAATATGAAGAGGTGGAAAGCTTAAAATTTCAAATGAGAATTGGTATACCTAATATTTAAAGAAAGTTTTAGATACACAATATTGTTGTAAATGTCATGTAAAAAAAGGGGGGGGGATTTTTTTGCTTATTATATAGTGAGAGATGAGAGCATTGGATAATATACAATAGTTACATACATGTACTACTGTATATTTTCCAATATGTTTTGTATGTGCTCTTGCATCATCTCTGACTTCATGATTTTAATATTTTCATATTCTATTCAGTTGTCTTTTCATTGTAGTGATCATGAAAAACTATTTTATGCAATTTTATAGCTCTGGTAGAAAATGACTTTATAAGTATATAGACTAGTTTTGCAAATTAGTCTATATACTTTTAAAGAGTAAAAAAAAGTGCAGATTAAAAATCTGTAAAGGTAGCATTAAATTTAAAATTTTTTTTTTTTTTCAACATCAGAAATAAGCTTTTATGTGATTAAATGTTTGCATTTTGTGTAGTAATCTTTAAAAAAAAATTTTTATAACTTAAATTTTCAGGTGTTGCATACAAAACGACCACTATTCTTCTGGATGGAAAGCGTATAAAACTTCAGCTATGGTTTGTAAATTCTTTTAAACTTTTTTGAATTCTGTTAATTTTAACACATTGACTGCTGATCTTATGGCAGCCCATGGTGAGATGTTATCAGTAAAAAGCCAATCATATGGTAGCACATGATGTGGGGTGATTGCATATTTTTAAAATTATTACACCAGTTGCTTAAAAAAATAAGGTTTGTTAAAGCTTATAATATTTTTACATTTTACTGCTTTCTTTACAAAAAGAGATCACAAACTCACAAAGAAATATTATAAAGTAAATCACTATACTTTTAGTTGAATAAGACAATCAATGAACTTATATTTCAGTGGCTAACCAAGTTATTTGCATATCCAAATGTGATGTTTCAAGTATTATTACACAGTGGCACAAGAAAAGCTATGTCTCAGTATTTATTCTTCAGTTGATTTGGCATTACACTTTGGATATGTATGCTAGTATTAGCATGAATTGAAGGTCAAAATTAGTTATAAATACATGTAGGTTGTACAGGGTGTCCTCAGTGTCCATAGAAAAAAGAGTGCAATATAATAAATACTTTTAATGGAAGATTTGTTGGATATGCTATTGATGAAATACTTGAGTGATTGTAGTAATAGTAGTGAGGGATTAATTCCTCTTGAAATTACCTGTAATATTTGGAAGATAAAAAATGTCATGCAGTGGACAATGTGTTAGCTTTATTTTGCTATGGTAGGAAGTCTTATTTGGGAAAATGGTTAAACATGCATGTTTCTTTTTGTTTATAAATAAACAAGTAATGCAAAATATTTTATATATTTGATAGAAAATGTAGGTATTTTTAATCTACGGAACATTTTTTTTTTTTCAAAATCAAGATTGTTTACTGTAATTTGTTTCAGGTGACCATCTAGCTAGATAATATGTTTTCAAATACCATGAAGAAAAGTTTGAAAACATTGTAAAAGTTACTGTTTCTTCATTGCCCCGAAAACATAAAGGGGCTACCTATATCTAAAAAGTTTGTGAAGAATCTATAGCTTTTAATTAGAATTGTACAAAGATGACACAAATTACATTCTGTGATGTATAGTTTACAATAATACTATCATACCTTGTAATATAATTTAATACTAAATGGGAGCATATTGTGTTATTAATCTTTATATCATGTGCCTGGGGATAATCCTCCTCGAATGCCTTATAATGGCATTGGAGGAGGACTGATTGATTTATTTACCTATCAACACCACCTCATATGAACAGCAATCAATGTGTTAATACATTTAAACTGATTTTTTCACGTTTTATTTAATGTGTATGAAAAAAAAAATTTTTTGATTGTAGGATAAATTTCTATTGGGGGGGGGGGGGGGGGGTATTTCTTCATTTTTAAACTTTTTTTTTTCAAAAATATATCTCATTTATTTAGAGGTTTAATAATTTATTTAGCTTAATTAAAATGAGTTTTTTTTTCTTCATGAACAATAAAAAAGTAAAAGTATGCTAAAAATATTTTCAGTTTCTATGTCAGTGAAGTTTGTTTTATAATTTCACAAATTATTTGAATGAACAATGTTGAATAGTCATATTGAAAAATTTAGCTGTATATGTAATGGGTTTTATTTGTAAAGTAATATATTTCTGTAGTGTTTTTAAAAAAGAATTTTATAACCTTACCCTAGTAACTCCATTAAGACTTAAGTTTCTATGGATGGTTTTGGCTCTACAACCGTGTGGTTTGCACAATGTTTGCTGTCTTAATTTATATTGTACCAAGTATTAAAAGTTTTTTAAATCATAAAAGCTTTCATATTTGTTTTTCTATAAATACACATAAAATCATAAAAATTTATGAAGCTTGTTTGGTTTCAGTAGTCATAAAAACTGGACAATAGTATATCCACTACTATTTGTTATTTAAGTGAAACATGAAAAAGAATATTGGTTTGTTATATGTTTTACATCTAATTGTTCATTTGGCTACACAGGCTTTTAGATGGCATTTTTGTCAGTTTTCTGGGTATTTTTTTACAATACCATGTTTGTTTCTAAAGTTTAGAAAATCTTCATTACCCTATAAGATGCCTAGCTTTCTGCAAAATGTTTTTCTTGGAATAGAAAGTCCTAAATGTATAAATTAGTGTTACATATTCAGAAATCAAGCATGTTCAGATTATTATCATTAGCTAGCTGATGGGGCTTCCAAGGAGCCCCAATGTGTTTTAAATAAACAAATGTTATTTAAAACACATAATAAATAAAAACTGGTGCCTTTTTTCCCCTCCTTTAAATAACAGTAAAATAAATTATTGTATAATAATCAGGTAAACTTTCTTTTTAAATTTATTGTATTGTGTATTGCACATTGGTATCTCGTCTTGTTTTCTGCCACTATTTACTACTGCTAAAATCAATACATTTATGTTTCTTTGAAATTTGCTGTTACTGAAGTTGTTTGTCATTCCTTTGAATTGTTGAAAATTTGTTCTTTGTATCAAAATTGTTGTCTATAGTGCCATGTTCCATTTTTAACATTAGGTATAAATAGGCATTTAGATAATCTATACTCTGTAACAGTAAAGATTTTCTTTTACAAGAATGAATAATTAGTAAAAAAATAAAGAAATAATCAATATAAATTTTATTAATCTCAAGGTATGTAGTTATCAATTGTAAATTCTGGACTACTGTATGAAATAATAGCTTATTCATAATTTTCTTTAGTTTTTTTTTGTTGTATTTTTGAATTTTTATTATTCTTTTTAAGCTTGCACAGTTTGGCTTTTAGATGTTGCTTCTTTTGATGATATTCTCTTGATTGCTATAGGATATTTTTTGCTATGCTTTAGATCTTGACAAAGTTCTGTAGTACATGAATCCAGTGTTTTAATTTGCATTCATCATTCCTAACCAAATTTCATTGGTTCTTTTTATATACATCTTACAGCCATGTTTCTTAAAACATCTTACCATTCTTTCATCAACACTTAAAAATTCAGAAAATACTCAAATGTAGAAAAGCTTTGTTTAGAACATAGGTTCTCAACCTTTTTTGAACTGGTGCCCCCATTTCTAGTAAATATTTCAATACTGCCCTTTTTTCTAGTGAATATTTCGGTACCACCCATTCCCACTCTAGAGAAATTAGAGTGTACATAATACATGGTGAAAACAAGTGTTAAGTTTTAAAAAATATCCTATTACTAATAGAATATATTTTTTTAATTTAATTCTTTTCTAAAGCTCATGTTTTTTACTTGCGAATCTGAAATAGCTATTGCCACAAATATATTTAAATGTGTAATATTATATATTTTAGTCATAGAGAGGATAGAGAGTGTTGGAATTGAAACACACTACTGAATTTCTGCTTCATTTAAAAGAGTGGAATAAAAGTTTTACCTTAACATGTTATAAAGACAGGCAGGGGGTTTTCTGATACGAAGTAATTCATAATAAACTATTGCTTTCAAAATAAATATAAATTGACAGTTTCAATCTTCAAAGAATCACACCTTAATTCCTGGTTAAAATATTTAGTTATGTTTCTTGGATAATATATGTAATGAAATGCAGTGGACAAAACATTTTTCCTACTGCTCACAAACAAAGGCAACACGTATATATATACTACAGAAATTAAAATTAACTATATCATTCACTTTAATGTAGGTCCGAATGCAATGTCATCTTTAAATTTTTCATCCACTTTCTGAACTATTGAAATATGCGAATTTTCGTACATGTGATATAGAAATGATTTAAATACATACAATCAACATAATGTAAACAGTATTAAAGTTTACTTTTGTTAGTACATTATCAGCGTGTTGTTGTTTTTTTTTAGTCTTTTTTAGACCATATTTGGTTAAACTGCCCAAACCCCTCCGTGCCATCTCAACCCCCCTAATTTTCTCTGGATCTTTTACTGCCCCCCTGAAAGCCTCAAACACCCACAAGGGGGCATTATCGCCCACGTTGAGAACCTATGATTTAGAAGATCATACAGTGACCTTGCTTTAAATTACTTGTCTTGAAAGTTATTGTTAAAATGAAGATACATCTTTATTTCATAATATCTGTTTTTTGACATCGCTTTCCTTACAATTAAAGTTTCAATGTCAGTTACATTTTTCCAGTACATCTTTTCTTAAAGTAAAATATGGTAACCACTGTTGAAGAGAATTGCTAAAATTACTTCATTTCATTGATACTCATTTGAAAAACATTGTTCTTTACTCTAGAATATTTTGTTTCACACATGTAAAACATATTTAATTAGTGCAATTTAGAATAAACAGTGAAAATTGTTTAATACAAAACTAAGGGGCCTGAAATATTTTATCTTGGAAAGAATTTGTGTTAAAACATACTGAAAGAAAATTAAATTTATTAGTACATTTTTATTTGTATAGACGTGTGTGTGTGTATGCATGTTTTTAATACATAATCAATGAAATAAAAACTTTTTAAGAACTTAATGAAATGTAATAAAAAATTTAGTAATCTTTACAGATTTCCATTTTTGTCTTCTGTTTTTGATCAACAGCCTTAAGAAGCTCCATCTTCATTTTAAGCAAAATAAGAGTTTGCTCGTAAAAAAAATTCTTCTAAAATAGAAAATAAAACATGAACTAAATGCACTGATTTTTACTCATACTGCAATGTACTTGTCACTGATTTCCAAAGCAGCTTAATGAGAGGTTTGATGTTTTTGTGTGGTATTTGTAGGGGTGAAGGGTGAAAGTAACTTAGATAAACAAAACTGGCTTGTATCACAGGCTGATCCGAGGGTATTTCAAAGCAAAAGTTAGTATCCTTTCTATAAAACATGTGAAACGACCTCTTTCATTTCACACCCAGTCTTAAATCTCTGCTGCGTGGCTCGTGTTTTGCACATTTTGTTCATTCTCGGAAGGAAAAATTTTTCGCATTAAGTGATATTTCATCTTAAGCATTTTCAAGTTAAAAGTATTTCACTGTAATTTATAATTGCCAAAGATTACAAATACTTTTATTTTTAAGCTTTAATTTAAAATTAATATTTACAATTATTTTACATTTAGAATTTTCTAATAGACTTACAAATATGTTCTAAAAATAATTCTAGGAGTATTTAGTTTTAATTGTTAACTTTTTAATAATTCATGTGTTTTATTTCAGGGAATCATCTGGCCAAGGTAGATTTTCCACTATCATTCGTTCTTATTCTAGGGGAGCACAGGTTAGTTCTGGTTTTTAAACCATTAATTGTTTTGAAAGTTTTAAGGTGTTTTCCTTCTAAATGAACATTTTGGTAGAGGATGTTAAAAACAAATAATATCTAATTCCAAATTAGCATTTTAATATGAAATGAATTAATAATCTCTTTTATCATAGATTATTTTTATTAAATTGTCAATGCATCTTTATTGATCTCTGTACACATGACCAGAAATTTAACCCATTTGTAAACATTTAAATTGTACAAGATTCAAGTTCGTATGCATTTATGTTCATTGATAGATTGCATTTAAGAATTTGTTGCTATAGTTTATTGTCTCTTTTTGTTGTTTTCTGTTTTTTACCTCTTAAAAATAAACCACTTTAGAAATTTTGTATAATTTATATAATGAAGAATCTAAATGTGGGCTTTCTTATATATAAGTTCATTTACATCTTGCTATTTAAGCACAATGTTACTTTAAAAAAACAATATCACCCTTAATTTTAGCTCAATATTTGGTAACCCATATGATCAGAACATTGAACTTCATGTATTATTTCATTTAAAATTACTGTTGTAAAGATGCACCGTTCAAAGTATTGAATAGTGGTTAAAGTTGTTTTATAGATTATTCCTGTATTTTCTTTAATAGGGTATAATACTGGTCTATGACATCACAAATAAGTGGTCATTTGATGGCATTGATAGATGGCTGACAGAGGTTGAGGAGGTAATATTCTTCAGGCTTTTAGTAAAACATTCTATTATGTATAGCAAAAAAATACATAATTTATTAAGTGGATTATCTTTGAACATATTATTTTTTATTCACAATAAATTGCTTAAAATTAACTGTTATCCTTGCTTCAGACTAATATTGAGTAAAAAGAGTTTAATCTTTTGAATTATTTTAACAGATTTATTTACTGTGTTTATGAGTTAATAAACAGGAATATATAAAATATCAAAACAATGACTTAAGAATAGATATTTTGAGAGGCTTACTTGAAATCACATAATGCATTGTAAGTTTGTATGCTTTTTGATATTTGACTTAAAAAATACAGTATTTTAAATTTATTTAAAAATATTGCTATTAATTTGTGTGGTAGGTGTTGGTTATCTGGATAATATTTCATTTATTTTTATATTTTGTTCTCATTTTAACTTCCCCCTTTTTATTTGTTTTACCTGTACTGTTATTGAATAAAAATTGATAGAATTTCTTTGTTTTCAATATGAAAATACTATTAAACTTATGAGCACATGAAATACACAATTAAAAAAATATAATTCTTAATATTCATTCAGAATTATATAAGCTCAATATATTTTCTATATTGTTTTAATATTTATATTTTTAATTGTTTTAATATTTGTCTTCATTTAAAATATTATTTAAAACTTTTTTTTTGTACGATCAAATAAAATTTGACTAATTTTGAGCTAGGCAGTTTTAATTATTCATATCTTTAGTTTTAAAATATTGCTACAGGATAAATACTTTTTTAATCTAAAAATTATCTAGCAATCAAAAAGAAATAGCTATAAAAATTAATTTTTGTTACAAAAATAAGAGATAATTTAGAATATTTCAAATATTATATGAATGTATTTGTTTTTATTAGCATGCTCCAGGTATTCCGAAGATTTTAATTGGCAATAGATTGCATTTAGCTTTCAAACGACAAGTGGGTGAAGGTATAGCAGAAACTTATGCTCGAAAACATAGTATGGTCTTCTTTGAAGTTAGTCCTCTTTGTAACTATAACATAACTGAATCATTTGTTGAACTATCACGCATGGCATTATTGAGAAATGGCATGGAAAGACTGTGGCGAAGTAATAGAGGTAAGAAAATATTTCATATTTTTAAACTTGTAAAATTATGTATTATGTTAGTTTTTAGCTCTATTATATTATCAATTGTTTTTTGATGACTCAATTTTTTAGATAATCTAATGTACCTGAAACTCGTGTTTAAATCTGTGTTATCAATTCATGATTAACTTTATAATTAACTGTAATGTATAATTTCATACAAAAAATAAGTTATAATTTTTATATGCATCATTTATAACTTAATGTAATTTTCACCAATTTCTTTATTTTAGGGTTTTAGAGAAAAATTCCTGAAGCTTTTCTTATTGTATATAAACTAACAAACTTTTTTCTAAGTTTATGGGTCGATGATAGCTGCTGTCACTCGATTGTCTACTGTTTTAATGAAAACTTCAAAGACAATATAAAATTTGATTCATCAGTGTTTGTATTTAAATCCTGAATTGCAGAAGGCCATTCTTTGCATTCTATGACGTCTGACACATTCTATTTAAACCATTCCTGGGAGTGTTCACCTTATGAGCAGGAGTAGTCTTGTTGAGTAGTCCAATCCATTCTATTAATTTACATTCAGGGGCTTCATTGTTATTTCTAAAATAGGATCTTGATAAACTTCTGCTGTGATTTTTTTCCAACTCCTTGCCAAAATGAATCTCTGAGATCCTTTCATAACTGACACCCCAGCAAACCATTACAGAAGCCAGATGATGAGCTATATGCATGCTTTTTTTCTTCTCTTTAGTTTCTTGAGCACTCACGTATTCTGGTTTTTTGGATGAAAGATTCTTTCACATCATAAGTCTTTTCATCATTAAACAGAATTCGTCTGTGGCTGTTTTGAACATGCTGCTGCAACAGTGCTTTTGCTTTAAGGTACTTTTGGCACTTTAATTTCTTTGTAAGAAAATGTCTAGTTATTTTTAATAACCTCTTAATCTAAGGTCTTTGCTAACAATGGGTTATGCAACACATTGTTCTTTTTGACATGTTAATCTGTATATCAAAAAGAGTTTTCTTTCAACAATATTTTGACAAATTTTCTCCCTACTTGCACTGATGAGAGCTGATGTTCTTCACTGATTATGGACTATTGCTTCTTATACACTCTGGAATAGCAGTTGGTTTCAGAAAATCTCCTTATTATTCAATAAATGAATAACCTTCTGATTAATGCCCATAAAAAAATCCAACTAGCTCTTCTTTTTTTGTTCTAGACAAATGATTGCTGCACACTTTTGTTTCAACATTCATTCTATTGTGTTAAAGTTCTGACTAATTTAGGACAATATATGGGAAATTTTTTTTAAAGTATTGCTGAGACAATCTCCAAGAATGAACTTAAAAATCGTCTGTTGCATTTGAGTCACTGCAAATGATCTCAAATTTTTGTTACAGAACAGGCATGACCAGTGGCATAACAGAGAATATTAGACGTGGGGGTATACGTTACACCACTGGACATGGCTAGTACACTATCAACTACGTTTGCATTTTAGTATAGCTTTACATATCTGTAATAGATGTTTTATTTTACTATCTGTTATGTCATAAAAGTAAAGTTTGTGTCATGGGTACAAATAAATATAAATTTTAAAGATTCAGATAAATTGTCAATGGTTAAATGTGTAAGATTTAAAACTGTCAAATTCTACTTGTATGTTGCTCATAATTGTAGATTGAAATTTTATTATTATAGATATGTTATCGTCACAGTGTGATTAATTGGTTGATGTTAATAATAATGTAAGCCAATTTGTGAATAATTTGACATTAATTAATCATTATTGAAAACTAGCAATGAAGTTTGATCAATGTAATAATTTTTAACACATTTAGCTAGAGATTTCCATTATGCATGTGTAATATTTTTCCTTGTGCAAGTTTTTTTTTCTGTATGTATCGATGTATTTGTATTTATGAAAACAAAATTATAAAATTTTTAAGTCATCAAGAATTTAAAGATTATCATTCATGAATAAATACTTTTTCAAAATTTAACATTAAGAGTTATTTTAAATTAAAAATACAAGTAAAACTTGGTATTTCATTTAATCTATTATTTCTTTTTAACTCTAACTAGGATCTGTAATGAGATTTATTATCACACCATATTGATAAATAAAAGTTATGTTAGTTGAAATTTCAGTAAAATTGTGCCTAATTAATCACAATCAAATTTCATATAGTCACTAGCAGAGTGTTATAGAATCCAGACTTGTTAAACAGTAAAATGTGGTTTTAATTAATAAGCATCAGTTATTTTTAATGATGACCAGTTTAATTATTTTAACTGTAACTTATACATGTATGTATACAAGCAGATTACTTATTTTATGGGGAAGATTCCAAATTGTGGTATTTATTACAAAAGTGTTGAACCGAAAGTTTTAACTATGAAAATTTATGCAGGTATTCAGAGTTAAACATATAAGAATATATGTGTGTGTGTACGTGGAGCTATGACTGTGGTAGGGATATAAACATATGGAGAGTTTCCAATGATTTGTGTACTCATATTCTTCCATGACATTTGACTTGCTTTTGCTAGAGTTAGGTGAATTTTATAAGGTTGATAAAATGAACAGCTATTAATGCGTGGGTGATGAAATGAAATGAAGAATTGTCATTAGATTGGTAGCAAATCCGGTCACAAGTGGCTGCAGAACTTAAAGTATTGTCCAGTGCCATCATGCTCTGTGACCTGTCTGGATGCGAGAGAGTACCACATCTTATATTAGACTCATTTTCAGTTTCCATATCAGAATGTAGTTTTGAACTGTGTTATGAGCATTATTGTTAATTGTTCATATATAAAATGAGTTTTGAATGTACATCTTTCATTTTATAAATGTATATTCATATGAAATTCTGCTCTTTAGTCTCAGGTGTCGTCCGCGTCACTTGACCATGGTTCAAAATTACGCGGACCGTCGCCAAAAGCCCTCGTGTTGCTAATCAGTGCGATGTTAATATTCACTCACTCACTCACTGCTCTCTAGTTTTTCAGAAATTCGAGGTTGAGACACCCAAGTCTGTATATATGTGTGTATGTATGCACACCTATGTGTAAAATATATATGTATTCCAAAATACTCTAAATTAGAGATAAAAAAAAGTGTTGCTTCATTAACTTTAAACATAAGACTGAAAACTGCTTTATCAAATATATGCATGTAGAATACATTCAATTGAAAGTGGAACTACGAAAATATTTTGCTTTTATTAGTTACATTACTTGTGTAATTGGAAATTGAGCAGTGGTATGCAGTTTATATTATAGTGAGTAACTGAATTAAAATTATGTGTACATTCACAAATTAAAATGTAATCAAAAACATATGTCATAAGCAAATAGCATCTGGTAGGACATGGTGGTCAGTTTGTAGAGAATGTTAGTAGTGTAAACACATAGTGTCTTTCAACATAATGACCATGTTGGTTAAAACAATCATTACATTGTTCTACTAGATTATGAGTACTAGTTTTGAAGAAAGTCTTTAGTTGCATGCAAAATCATACTTCAATATTTGCTTGGGCCTCATTATTGTCCTTTTAGCATGCCCATAAAGACGTGTCCATTGCAAAAAAATTTATACCTTCAAAACATGCTAATGGGCAACAAACTCATTTGTTCATGTCACTTGCATATAAATGTCTATTCCACATATACCATTGGCATACAAAAGTTGAATTGGAGCAGGCTGCACCTTCTTAGAGGAATTCATGATGTATCCTTCACTGGTTTGGACACATTTTATGTTTGCAAAAAGGATATGGAAGCAGCTACCGTAAAATTCGGTATATAATGCACACCTGTACTTTCAAGCTGCATTTTTTAATTTTAAGGTATATTCATCGCATAACGAGCACCCCCTTTTTTGCAAAATAACCTGCAATGTTATGTTTTAAAGCCATTTATTCAAGGTAGTATCCCATGATTTTAAAAAAATAGTATATTTCTGGAAAAACAACACTTTAAGCTCAGAAGGTATGCCATTTCTTTTAAATAAACAGTATTCCGATCTTTGTAGAAGTCTAAGTTATTTTATGCACATCTCTTTTATTTTTGAATTTATCATTTTTATACTTAGTGTATAATGTGCACCAGTGAATTTCGATCTTATTGTTTGTGTTTAGAGTGTGCATTATATGCTATATTTTACAGTAAACAAAAATAAAACTACTGCTTTCCCAGAGATACAATGCTATCTAGAGTACATGTTTCAAGTTCTACGTCTCTGAACAACACTACTGCTTTTGTGTACTTCTACCTTCATGTAAATAAACCTTATGTATGTCTGTGTACACACTAATGGTTGTATAAATTTATATGAAATTCTTTTATTAATTTTTAATGTAATTAGATTCATCATTAACTTATAAAATTAAATCATTTATATATTTATAAAGATTTAAGCATGCATTCAATTTGCTTTTCAATATTACATATTTGTTCTATTACAGTTTTGTCACTACAAGAGCTTTGTTGCCGAGCCATTGTTGCCAGAACCACCGTGTACAGTATTGAGCAGCTTCCTCTTCCCATTCCTTTAAAGTCCTGTTTGAAATCATACTCAATGACCACCTACAAATCTCGCCCCCACATACCCAACACACGAGACAAATCTTTGAAGAAGACCAAACAGCTCCACCATCCTTGCGACTCACTGACGTCCCAATGTCGAAAGAGCTGCTCCATATCCTAGCCAAGTGTGTTCAATGACTCCTCATTGACAGAAAAAGGTCATGTTGCCAATCTTTTTTAGACTTTATCAAAAAAAAAGCATATCTCCTTTTTTAAAGAAAAAAAAAAAGGAAATTGAATAAAATGTGATTTGTAATTTAGTCTGCAGGATTTTTTTCTATCTGCAGTAAAAAAAAAAAAGTTCAATGTTTGTAAAAGTAGGTATTTGTTGTGCTTTCAAGCTGTATAAATGCTTCATTGTGCTTTAATACTGTGACGTCAAAATGTATAGTAATGATATTTTACAATAAAAATATATGAAGTGTTAGTTTCGTTGTCCTTTCTTTGTATAAAAAACAAATGAATTTTAATAAGTGGATTCATCCAAAAAGAAACTTTTCAAACTACACTGCTAAAAAAATTATTAAAATTGATTAATGCAATTTGAAATAATCCTATTTTTTAATTGAAAAGCTTATCAAATGTGCAAATATATCTTGCTGCTCAAAAATCACCTCGATTATAGTATTAATATGTGAGTATACATCATTAATGTGGTTGGATATGAAGTTGTGCATTTAAGTGTACTTTAAATTTTGAAATATTGAAAAACTTTCCACATTATCATTTTCAAAATTGAAATTTTACCTTTAATAGCTAAATTAAATGAAACTCAAACTATACTGACTTAAATAAATGAAATTGTATGATAAAGAGACTTTATTTATGTATAAATAGTGATTCCACTTTAAAAAAAGGTAGGAATAAGATAGGAAAATTCTGACTTTGATAGCATTTTAATCCTTCCTACATTTTTATTTCTATTTTCTTGATTTCCAAAATTGAATATGCTATGAATATACTACATTGAAAATAGGTTTTTTTAGTTACTCTATATTTGGATTAAAGAAATTTTCTTTCCTTTCATAATTAATACATTTACATTTTTGCTGTAAAATTAGCACATTATATATTTTTTATTTTTAGTTTAAATATGCAATTTGCATACAGGTGTTTTTATATTTGTATTTATCCTCAAAGAAATTTGCAATATTTATGGAAACTGACATTTATCAGTACTCTTTTTTTTTTTTTTTCTTCTTTCTTTTGTTGTTGTTGTTGGAAATATGAAATATACATTTGTAATTATTTTTGACTGTAAAATATTGAAATAATTAAGATTTTTCAGAGGTAAAATACAACTATTCTTTGAATTACAGTTTGGTTCTATGTGTATCATTTTTCTCATTAGGGTCAAAGAATAAAACTCAAGAGAAATATCTTTTTTTTTTTTTTTTTTTAGTTTTTTTTATACAAGCAAACACACGTTAGTTCTAAGAAGTAAGGCTATAATTTTTTATTTTGAAGTTTTTTTTAGTTACAGGCACCTTGATTTCACATCAGAATTAATTTGATGAAAAAAATGTTAGGGTTTCAAGAAGTTCTGTATTTTAAAAATGATGCCCATTAAAGCAAGCATTAGTTTTCAAGATAGGGAATTGAAAATGATAGTAAAAAAAAATGAATTTATAGCTTGTGTAGATGCTTTAATTTGTTGTGGATTGGTTTAAATAATATTCCAGACACTTACCAAGAATTATTAAATAAAACTTAGAAATATTAATAAAAGTTTTTTTCTTACTTTTGCAGCCTTTCACTTTTTGTATATTTTATTAAAATTTTTTAGTTACTGATAGTATGGCACAAATGTGTGTCTGAAAAGTTTTTAAAATGTTGAATATTATTAATTGTAGATAAATACAAGATGTGGGTGCATGGGTTAATATTTTGGAAAAATATGTAGTTAAATTTTTTTTCTATATGAGAGGTTTTTTTTTTATAATATCACTTATTGAAGTGATATACACAAGAAAGCTAAACCCTCTCGCTGCGCATCCCACGATTTCCACAGGCAAAGTACATGTATCACTACATAGTGAGAGGGGTTAACTATTATCAAAATTTGCAAAGATATTGTGAAGTAAAATTAAGACAACTGGAAGTAATAATTAATCACTATCAAATAAAATTTGATTTTACACTATTTAAATTTTTCAAGTATTTTATATGCTTTACCAAATAATAAGATGTAATTATCTTTAAATTATCAATGATCAAAGAACATTTTTTTTTCTATCTCAGAAGTTGCATATATGTATTAATTATTAAAGCAATATTAATATCAAGAACATATTTTCTTTCTTAAATTGCTGTAGGGATTAGTATTGCTAGGATTTATGTATGTTTCATTATACCTGTGTATGTTGTCTGTATTTTAAATCATAGAAGAAAAACATTTATAAATGTAAAATTAAATAAAAAATGCTCTTTTATTTCTATATTTTGGGGATGAATTATCTGAGATGTAGATCAGATTTTAAATTGTTCCGAGAGTGGTGTGGCATCTATGTGTTCAGTCACACAAATATGTGATAACAGCACATCTATGGATTAAGAGGGAAGTATGTGATTTTTTGTTGATGAATGATTTTTGAAATGAAACGAACCTTTCTTTTTAAAACAAATAATTAAAATAATATATTTCTTGCTAATTAGTCATGTAGTTAAATATCTAATCTATTACTCATAGCCTTTAAAGCTGAATTTAATGTATGAAATTTGCAAAAGGCTTTAAATTTTTAAATATATGCTAGTTAAATTATTTTCTTCTAGTTCAAAACAAAGATCTATGTGTGTTGTATTTAATTATTCTATTTTTAAAAAAGTTGTTCGTTGAATTTCAATACAAAAACTATTATTTTACATAGGAAAAAAATTATGAAGTAATAAATAATATGCAAAAACAGAGTAGATGCTTGCATCCTTTTTTTTATTTAAATTGTTGTTATCCTTCTTAATATCGAGAATAAGAATATACCCTTTGTTTTTCCGAGTATTTTTATACACACAGATACAAATATTGCTTTGCGAGTGACTTCATTTTCAACAATTTTCTCCCCTCATCACAATCTTACTGGTTCTTAATTCTTTTAAGGTTTTATATACTAAATCAAATGCCTCCGTATTTTCAATATCAATACAAACTAATGGCCTTTGAAAGAAAACTTCAGAATCATAAAAAAAAAGAATTTTTCTTCACTTTCTTTTTTAGCTTTTCAGGTTGAATGTTGTGTATCCCTCAATCAAACTTTTCTATTAGTGATTTTGCTAACCATTTTTTGTTGTGAAATCTACAAAAGAGTATTATAGTAAGTTTTATTGAGTTATTTGATAGTATATATATTGAGTCAGTATATTCTTTGTAACCATATTGTTTTAGTACTCTGGTAGATTTTTTTTTTTTCCATTTAATAACAGCCTATTTGAAAGATTCCCAACTACCACATCACAAAATTCTCAACGGAACAGTAAAAAAAATTTGTAGTTTCTTTTTTATAGATCTGTCTTATCGCTAAATTACTGGAGCTTGCCAATCATTTTAAATTCTTTTTTAACTTCAACTGTAGTTTAATTGTTTGGTTTATTTCAATCTATGCTATTCACAGATAGATATCGTCCTTCAAAATTATTGTATGATATGGTCTTTGTGCTTTTTTTATAAGTTAATTATATCTATTTGACATAGAAGCACATTTCATTTGCAACAATCTGAGAATTCCAAAATAAATAACAGCTTAAATAGAACCTAAATAGCATATTTTCGAGATAAATGATGATATCCTTTGATTAATAATGCTTCAAAAAGTTATGTTTATGTTTGAAACTGTTGGGGAAAATTAGCTGTTCAACTCGTTGCTAACTAATGGCAGCACGATCCTCAAGTGAGTTAATAAACAAAAATGTAATAAAATTATGGAACATTATATTTTGAAAAGTAATGAATAAACAAACAGAAATGTAATAAAGTTATAGAACATTATAATTTGAAAAATAATTAATTTTTAAGATAAATTTCATAATTTAATATTTAGGCATTTGTAATTTATTATATTTTGTATTTTATGTTATCTTATTGTATTTATACTTGTAAATCTGGAAGTAATTTCTTTGTAACCTTCTTCAGTTTACTGAATTGACAACAGTGCGTATTTTGGCATGAGACTAGTTGCAACTTTCTGATGTTAGCTTAGGTAAGCCTAACACAAAAATAAAAGTGTTCGAATTTTTTAAAGCAATTTTCTATACTTTAACGTTATAGGACCAAATGTTCATAACAAAACTTTTGAAAGAAATAAAGCTAGAACATTGTACGCATCAGAACTTGACATTCTTTTTTCGAATATAAAACTGGATTTTGCAAATACATGAAACTATTAGGTGTGTAAGTAGAAACTCTGCTTTTTTAAGGCAAATTCGACTTCGTTAAAAAGATACTTGTTATAAAGATTATAATATTAAATTAAAAGAAAGAATTAAAGATATATAAGAATATTCGCCATTACTATCTACGGTCTTTTGTCATTTCTTTGTTAGATGTTCATTACCTTTTCGATAGAAGCTTGGTGGTTTCGAAGGCAAATTTGCCATCGAGTTATTTTCACACATCTTTAACTTTCGTGCACCGCTGGTCTTCCAAATAGGATGATTTCGATTCTGTATGAATGGTAATCAGCAGGATCCAAGTCTGGAGAATAAGCCACATGTTGGACAACTTCCCATTCTGAGAAGATGAGTTCCTGGGTTCGTTTTTCTGCTTGTGGATGAACGTTGTCATGTATTAATATCACTTTCCTCCTTCCTTTGACCCGTAAAGGGTCTTTTTCTTCTTCAGAACACTTAAATGGATCTGTTGGGCTTGGTAGAGTTTAGCTGTAATAGTTTGATCAGGTTCTAGAAACTCGAAGTAAAATCCACGAAACTCATAATAACACTGTCTTGGCAGGAATATTCATTTTTGTAGCATAAGCTGATGGATGGCCTGGATGAACTCACGCGTTTCTGCTTTTAACATTCATTCACACAATCCACTTTTCATAACCCGTTCTGATTTTCTGCAAAAAGTTATTTCTTTTGTATCAAGAAAGTACATTCATGTAGATGTCAACTCTTAAGGAGGGGGGGGGGGTTGCTTTATTTCATAAGCTTTATTAGGATTTCACATCAGAATTAATTTGATGAAAAAAATGTTAGGGTTTCAAGAAGTTCTGTATTTTAAAAATGATGCCCATTAAAGCAAGCATTAGTTTTCAAGATAGGGAATTGAAAATGATAGTAAAAAAAAATGAATTTATAGCTTGTGTAGATGCTTTAATTTGTTGTGGATTGGTTTAAACAATATTCCAGACACTTACCAAGAATTATTAAATAAAACTTAGAAATATTAATAAAAGTTTTTTCTTACTTTTGCAGCCTTTCACTTTTTGTATATTTTATTAAAATTTTTTAGTTACTGATAGTATGGCACAAATGTGTGTCTGAAAAGTTTTTAAAATGTTGAATATTATTAATTGTAGATAAATACAAGATGTGGGTGCATGGGTTAATATTTTGGAAAAATATGCAGTTAAATTTTTTTTCTATATGAGAGGTTTTTTTTTTTATAATATCACTTATTGAAGTGATATACACAAGAAAGCTAATCCCTCTCGCTGCGCATCCCACGATTTCCACAGGCAAAGTACATGTATCACTACATAGTGAGAGGGGTTAACTATTATCAAAATTTGCAAAGATATTGTGAAGTAAAATTAAGACAACTGGAAGTAATAATTAATCACTATCAAATAAAATTTGATTTTACACTATTTAAATTTTTCAAGTATTTTATATGCTTTACCAAATAATAAGATGTAATTATCTTTAAATTATCAATGATCAAAGAACATTTTTTTTTCTGTCTCAGAAGTTGCATATATGTATTAATTATTAAAGCAATATTAATATCAAGAACATATTTTCTTTCTTAAATTGCTGTAGGGATTAGTATTGCTAGGATTTATGTATGTTTCATTATACCTGTGTATGTTGTCTGTATTTTAAATCATAGAAGAAAAACATTTATAAATATAAAATTAAATAAAAAATGCTCTTTTATTTCTATATTTTGGGATGAATTATCTGAGATGTAGATTAGATTTTAAATTGTTCCGAGAGTGGCGTGGCATCTATGTGTTGTTCAGTCACACAAATATGTGATAACAGCACATCTATGGATTAAGAGGGAAGTATGTGATTCTTTGTTGATGAATGATTTTTGAAATGAAACGAACCTTTCTTTTAAAACAAATAATTAAAATAATATATTTCTTGCTAATTAGTCATGTAGTTAAATATCTAATCTATTACTCATAGCCTTTAAAGCTGAATTTAATGTATGAAATTTGCAAAAGGCTTTAAATTTTTAAATATATGCTAGTTAAATTATTTTCTTCTAGTTCAAAACAAAGATCTATGTGTGTTGTATTTAATTCTATTTTTAAAAAAGTTGTTCGTTGAATTTCAATACAAAAACTATTATTTTACATAGGAAAAAAATTATGAAGTAATAAATAATATGCAAAAACAGAGTAGATGCTTGCATCCTTTTTTTTATTTAAATTGTTGTTATCCTTCTTAATATCGAGAATAAGAATATACCCTTTGTTTTTCCGAGTATTTTTATACACACAGATACAAATATTGCTTTGCGAGTGACTTCATTTTCAACAATTTTCTCCCCTCATCACAATCTTACTGGTCCTTAATTCTTTTAAGGTTTTATATACTAAATCAAATGCCTCCGTATTTTCAATATCAATACAAACTAATGGCCTTTGAAAGAAAACTTCAGTATCATAAAAAAAAAACATTTCTTCACTTTCTTTTTTAGCTTTTCAGGTTGAATGTTGTGTATCCTCAATCAAACTTTTCTATTAGTGATTTTGCTAACCATTTTTTGTTGTGAAATCTACAAAAGAGTATTATAGTAAGTTTTATTGAGTTATTTGATAGTATATATATTGAGTCAGTATATTCTTTGTAACCATATTGTTTTAGTACTCTGGTAGATTTTTTTTTTCCCCATTTAATAACAGCCTATTTGAAAGATTCCCAACTACCACATCACAAAATTCTCAACGGAACAGTAAAAAACTTTTGTAGTTTCTTTTTTATAGATCTGTCTTATCGCTAAATTACTGGAGCTTGCCAATCATTTTAAATTCTTTTTTAACTTCAACTGTAGTTTAATTGTTTGGTTTATTTCAATCTATGCTATTCACAGATAGATATCGTCCTTCAAAATTATTGTATGATATGGTCTTTGTGCTTTTTTTATAAGTTAATTATATCTATTTGACATAGAAGCACATTTCATTTGCAGCAATCTGAGAATTCCAAAATAAATAACAGCTTAAATAGAACATAAATAGCATATTTTCGAGATAAATGATGATATCCTTTGATTAATAATGCTTCAAAAAGTTATGTTTATGTTTGAAACTGTTGGGGAAAATTAGCTGTTCAACTCGTTGCTAACTAATGGCAGCACGATCCTCAAGTGAGTTAATAAACAAAAATGTAATAAAATTATGGAACATTATATTTTGAAAAGTAATGAATAAACAAACAGAAATGTAATAAAGTTATAGAACATTATAATTTGAAAAATAATTAATTTTTAAGATAAATTTCATAATTTAATATTTAGGCATTTGTAATTTATTATATTTTGTAATCTTATTGTATTTATACTTGTAAATCTGGAAGTAATTTCTTTGTAACCTTCTTCAGTTTACTGAATTGACAACAGTGCGTATTTTGGCATGAGACTAGTTGCAACTTTCTGATGTTAGCTTAGGTAAGCCTAACACAAAAATAAAAGTGTTCGAATTTTTTAAAGCAATTTTCTATACTTTAACGTTATAGGACCAAATGTTCATAACAAAACTTTTGAAAGAAATAAAGCTAGAACATTGTACACATCAGAACTTGACATTCTTTTTTCGAATATAAAACTGGATTTTGCAAATACATGAAACTATTAGGTGTGTAAGTAGAAACTCTGCTTTTTTAAGGCAAATTCGACTTCGTTAAAAAGATACTTGTTATAAAGATTATAATATTAAATTAAAAGAAAGAATTAAAGATATATAAGAATATTCGCCATTACTATCTACGGTCTTTTGTCATTTCTTTGTTAGATGTTCATTACCTTTTCGATAGAAGCTTGGTGGTTTCGAAGGCAAATTTGCCATCGAGTTATTTTCACACATCTTTAACTTTCGTGCACCGCTGGTCTTCCAAATAGGATGATTTCGATTCTGTATGAATGGTAATCAGCAGGATCCAAGTCTGGAGAATAAGCCACATGTTGGACAACTTCCCATTCTGAGAAGATGAGTTCCTGGGTTCGTTTTTCTGCTTGTGGATGAACGTTGTCATGTATTAATATCACTTTCCTCCTTCCTTTGACCCGTAAAGGGTCTTTTTCTTCTTCAGAACACTTAAATGGATCTGTTGGGCTTGGTAGAGTTTAGCTGTAATAGTTTGATCAGGTTCTAGAAACTCGAAGTAAAATCCACGAAACTCATAATAACACTGTCTTGGCAGGAATATTCATTTTTGTAGCATAAGCTGATGGATGGCCTGGATGAACTCACGCGTTTCTGCTTTTAACATTCATTCACACAATCCACTTTTCATAACCCGTTCTGATTTTCTGCAAAAAGTTATTTCTTTTGTATCAAGAAAGTACATTCATGTAGATGTCAACTCTTAAGGAGGGGGGGGGGGTTGCTTTATTTCATAAGCTTTATTAGGATTTCACATCAGAATTAATTTGATGAAAAAAATGTTAGGGTTTCAAGAAGTTCTGTATTTTAAAAATGATGCCCATTAAAGCAAGCATTAGTTTTCAAGATAGGGAATTGAAAATGATAGTAAAAAAAAATGAATTTATAGCTTGTGTAGATGCTTTAATTTGTTGTGGATTGGTTTAAACAATATTCCAGACACTTACCAAGAATTATTAAATAAAACTTAGAAATATTAATAAAAGTTTTTTCTTACTTTTGCAGCCTTTCACTTTTTGTATATTTTATTAAAATTTTTTAGTTACTGATAGTATGGCACAAATGTGTGTCTGAAAAGTTTTTAAAATGTTGAATATTATTAATTGTAGATAAATACAAGATGTGGGTGCATGGGTTAATATTTTGGAAAAATATGCAGTTAAATTTTTTTTCTATATGAGAGGTTTTTTTTTTTTATAATATCACTTATTGAAGTGATATACACAAGAAAGCTAAACCCTCTCGCTGCGCATCCCACGATTTCCACAGGCAAAGTACATGTATCACTACATAGTGAGAGGGGTTAACTATTATCAAAATTTGCAAAGATATTGTGAAGTAAAATTAAGACAACTGGAAGTAATAATTAATCACTATCAAATAAAATTTGATTTTACACTATTTAAATTTTTCAAGTATTTTATATGCTTTACCAAATAATAAGATGTAATTATCTTTAAATTATCAATGATCAAAGAACATTTTTTTTTCTGTCTCAGAAGTTGCATATATGTATTAATTATTAAAGCAATATTAATATCAAGAACATATTTTCTTTCTTAAATTGCTGTAGGGATTAGTATTGCTAGGATTTATGTATGTTTCATTATACCTGTGTATGTTGTCTGTATTTTAAATCATAGAAGAAAAACATTTATAAATGTAAAATTAAATAAAAAATGCTCTTTTATTTCTATATTTTGGGGATGAATTATCTGAGATGTAGATCAGATTTTAAATTGTTCCGAGAGTGGCGTGGCATCTATGTGTTCAGTCACACAAATATGTGATAACAGCACATCTATGGATTAAGAGGGAAGTATGTGATTCTTTGTTGGTGAATGATTTTTGAAATGAAACGAACCTTTCTTTTTAAAACAAATTAAAATAATATATTTCTTGCTAATTAGTCATGTAGTTAAATATCTAATCTATTACTCATAGCCTTTAAAGCTGAATTTAATGTATGAAATTTGCAAAAGGCTTTAAATTTTTAAATATATGCTAGTTAAATTATTTTCTTCTAGTTCAAAACAAAGATCTATGTGTGTTGTATTTAATTCTATTTTTAAAAAAGTTGTTCGTTGAATTTCAATACAAAAACTATTATTTTACATAGGAAAAAAATTATGAAGTAATAAATAATATGCAAAAACAGAGTAGATGCTTGCATCCTTTTTTTTATTTAAATTGTTGTTATCCTTCTTAATATCGAGAATAAGAATATACCCTTTGTTTTTCCGAGTATTTTTATACACACAGATACAAATATTGCTTTGCGAGTGACTTCATTTTCAACAATTTTCTCCCCTCATCACAATCTTACTGGTCCTTAATTCTTTTAAGGTTTTATATACTAAATCAAATGCCTCCATATTTTCAATATCAATACAAACTAATGGCCTTTGAAAGAAAACTTCAGAATCATAAAAAAAAAACATTTCTTCACTTTCTTTTTTAGCTTTTCAGGTTGAATGTTGTGTATCCTTCAATCAAACTTTTCTATTAGTGATTTTGCTAACCATTTTTTGTTGTGAAATCTACAAAAGAGTATTATAGTAAGTTTTATTGAGTTATTTGATAGTATATATATTGAGTCAGTATATTCTTTGTAACCATATTGTTTTAGTACTCTGGTAGATTTGTTTTTTTTCCATTTAATAACAGCCTATTTGAAAGATTCCCAACTACCACATCACAAAATTCTCAACGGAACAGTAAAAAAAATTTGTAGTTTCTTTTTTATAGATCTGTCTTATCGCTAAATTACTGGAGCTTGCCAATCATTTTAAATTCTTTTTTAACTTCAACTGTAGTTTAATTGTTTGGTTTATTTCAATCTATGCTATTCACAGATAGATATCGTCCTTCAAAATTATTGTATGATATGGTCTTTGTGCTTTTTTTATAAGTTAATTATATCTATTTGACATAGAAGCACATTTCATTTGCAACAATCTGAGAATTCCAAAATAAATAACAGCTTAAATAGAACCTAAATAGCATATTTTCGAGATAAATGATGATATTCTTTGATTAATAATGCTTCAAAAAGTTATGTTTATGTTTGAAACTGTTGGGGAAAATTAGCTGTTCAACTCGTTGCTAACTAATGGCAGCACGATCCTCAAGTGAGTTAATAAACAAAAATGTAATAAAATTATGGAACATTATATTTTGAAAAGTAATGAATAAACAAACAGAAATGTAATAAAGTTATAGAACATTATAATTTGAAAAATAATTTTTAAGATAAATTTCATAATTTAATATTTAGGCATTTGTAATTTATTATATTTTGTATTTTATGTTATCTTATTGTATTTATACTTGTAAATCTGGAAGTAATTTCTTTGTAACCTTCTTCAGTTTACTGAATTGACAACAGTGCGTATTTTGGCATGAGACTAGTTGCAACTTTCTGATGTTAGCTTAGGTAAGCCTAACACAAAAATAAAAGTGTTCGAATTTTTTAAAGCAATTTTCTATACTTTAACGTTATAGGACCAAATGTTCATAACAAAACTTTTGAAAGAAATAAAGCTAGAACATTGTACACATCAGAACTTGACATTCTTTTTTCGAATATAAAACTGGATTTTGCAAATACATGAAACTATTAGGTGTGTAAGTAGAAACTCTGCTTTTTTAAGGCAAATTCGACTTCGTTAAAAAGATACTTGTTATAAAGATTATAATATTAAATTAAAAGAAAGAATTAAAGATATATAAGAATATTCGCCATTACTATCTACGGTCTTTTGTCATTTCTTTGTTAGATGTTCATTACCTTTTCGATAGAAGCTTGGTGGTTTCGAAGGCAAATTTGCCATCGAGTTATTTTCACACATCTTTAACTTTCGTGCACCGCTGGTCTTCCAAATAGGATGATTTCGATTCTGTATGAATGGTAATCAGCAGGATCCAAGTCTGGAGAATAAGCCACATGTTGGACAACTTCCCATTCTGAGAAGATGAGTTCCTGGGTTCGTTTTTCTGCTTGTGGATGAACGTTGTCATGTATTAATATCACTTTCCTCCTTCCTTTGACCCGTAAAGGGTCTTTTTCTTCTTCAGAACACTTAAATGGATCTGTTGGGCTTGGTAGAGTTTAGCTGTAATAGTTTGATCAGGTTCTAGAAACTCGAAGTAAAATCCACGAAACTCATAATAACACTGTCTTGGCAGGAATATTCATTTTTGTAGCATAAGCTGATGGATGGCCTGGATGAACTCACGCGTTCCTGCTTTTAACATTCATTCACACAATCCACTTTTCATGACCCGTTCTGATTTTCTGCAAAAAGTTATTTCTTTTGTATCAAGAAAGTACATTCATGTAGATGTCAACTCTTAAGGAGGGGGGGGGGTTGCTTTATTTCATAAGCTTTATTAGGATTTCACATCAGAATTAATTTGATGAAAAAAATGTTAGGGTTTCAAGAAGTTCTGTATTTTAAAAATGATGCCCATTAAAGCAAGCATTAGTTTTCAAGATAGGGAATTGAAAATGATAGTAAAAAAAAATGAATTTATAGCTTGTGTAGATGCTTTAATTTGTTGTGGATTGGTTTAAATAATATTCCAGACACTTACCAAGAATTATTAAATAAAACTTAGAAATATTAATAAAAGTTTTTTTCTTACTTTTGCAGCCTTTCACTTTTTGTATATTTTATTAAAATTTTTTAGTTACTGATAGTATGGCACAAATGTGTGTCTGAAAAGTTTTTAAAATGTTGAATATTATTAATTGTAGATAAATACAAGATGTGGGTGCATGGGTTAATATTTTGGAAAAATATGTAGTTAAATTTTTTTTCTATATGAGAGGTTTTTTTTTTATAATATCACTTATTGAAGTGATATACACAAGAAAGCTAAACCCTCTCGCTGCGCATCCCACGATTTCCACAGGCAAAGTACATGTATCACTACATAGTGAGAGGGGTTAACTATTATCAAAATTTGCAAAGATATTGTGAAGTAAAATTAAGACAACTGGAAGTAATAATTAATCACTATCAAATAAAATTTGATTTTACACTATTTAAATTTTTCAAGTATTTTATATGCTTTACCAAATAATAAGATGTAATTATCTTTAAATTATCAATGATCAAAGAACATTTTTTTTTCTGTCTCAGAAGTTGCATATATGTATTAATTATTAAAGCAATATTAATATCAAGAACATATTTTCTTTCTTAAATTGCTGTAGGGATTAGTATTGCTAGGATTTATGTATGTTTCATTATACCTGTGTATGTTGTCTGTATTTTAAATCATAGAAGAAAAACATTTATAAATGTAAAATTAAATAAAAAATGCTCTTTTATTTCTATATTTTGGGGATGAATTATCTGAGATGTAGATCAGATTTTAAATTGTTCCGAGAGTGGCGTGGCATCTATGTGTTGTTCAGTCACACAAATATGTGAGATAACAGCACATCTATGGATTAAGAGGGAAGTATGTGATTCTTTGTTGATGAATGATTTTTGAAATGAAACGAACCTTTCTTTTTAAAACAAATTAAAATAATATATTTCTTGCTAATTAGTCATGTAGTTAAATATCTAATCTATTACTCATAGCCTTTAAAGCTGAATTTAATGTATGAAATTTGCAAAAGGCTTTAAATTTTTAAATATATGCTAGTTAAATTATTTTCTTCTAGTTCAAAACAAAGATCTATGTGTGTTGTATTTAATTCTATTTTTAAAAAAGTTGTTCGTTGAATTTCAATACAAAAACTATTATTTTACATAGGAAAAAAATTATGAAGTAATAAATAATATGCAAAAACATAGTAGATGCTTGCATCCTTTTTTTATTTAAATTGTTGTTATCCTTCTTAATATCGAGAATAAGAATATACCCTTTGTTTTTCCGAGTATTTTTATACACACAGATACAAATATTGCTTTGCGAGTGACTTCATTTTCAACAATTTTCTCCCCTCATCACAATCTTACTGGTCCTTAATTCTTTAAGGTTTTATATACTAAATCAAATGCCTCCGTATTTTCAATATCAATACAAACTAATGGCCTTTGAAAGAAAACTTCAGTATCATAAAAAAAAACATTTCTTCACTTTCTTTTTTAGCTTTTCAGGTTGAATGTTGTGTATCCTCAATCAAACTTTTCTATTAGTGATTTGCTAACCATTTTTTGTTGTGAAATCTACAAAAGAGTATTATAGTAAGTTTTATTGAGTTATTTGATAGTATATATATTGAGTCAGTATATTTTTTGTAACCATATTGTTTTAGTACTCTGGTAGATTTGTTTTTTTTTCCATTTAATAACAGCCTATTTGAAAGATTCCCAACTACCACATCACAAAATTCTCAACGGAACAGTAAAAAACTTTTGTAGTTTCTTTTTTATAGATCTGTCTTATCGCTAAATTACTGGAGCTTGCCAATCATTTTAAATTCTTTTTTAACTTCAACTGTAGTTTAATTGTTTGGTTTATTTCAATCTATGCTATTCACAGATAGATATCGTCCTTCAAAATTATTGTATGATATGGTCTTTGTGCTTTTTTTATAAGTTAATTATATCTATTTGACATAGAAGCACATTTCATTTGCAACAATCTGAGAATTCCAAAATAAATAACAGCTTAAATAGAACCTAAATAGCATATTTTCGAGATAAATGATGATATCCTTTGATTAATAATGCTTCAAAAAGTTATGTTTATGTTTGAAACTGTTGGGGAAAATTAGCTGTTCAACTCTTTGCTAACTAATGGCAGCACGATCCTCAAGTGAGTTAATAAACAAAAATGTAATAAAATTATGGAACATTATATTTTGAAAAGTAATGAATAAACAAACAGAAATGTAATAAAGTTATAGAACATTATAATTTGAAAAATAATTAATTTTTAAGATAAATTTCATAATTTAATATTTAGGCATTTGTAATTTATTATATTTTGTAATCTTATTGTATTTATACTTGTAAATCTGGAAGTAATTTCTTTGTAACCTTCTTCAGTTTACTGAATTGACAACAGTGCGTATTTTGGCATGAGACTAGTTGCAACTTTCTGATGTTAGCTTAGGTAAGCCTAACACAAAAATAAAAGTGTTCGAATTTTTTAAAGCAATTTTCTATACTTTAACGTTATAGGACCAAATGTTCATAACAAAACTTTTGAAAGAAATAAAGCTAGAACATTGTACACATCAGAACTTGACATTCTTTTTTCGAATATAAAACTGGATTTTGCAAATACATGAAACTATTAGGTGTGTAAGTAGAAACTCTGCTTTTTTAAGGCAAATTCGACTTCGTTAAAAAGATACTTGTTATAAAGATTATAATATTAAATTAAAAGAAAGAATTAAAGATATATAAGAATATTCGCCATTACTATCTACAGTCTTTTGTCATTTCTTTGTTAGATGTTCATTACCTTTTCGATAGAAGCTTGGTGGTTTCGAAGGCAAATTTGCCATCGAGTTATTTTCACACATCTTTAACTTTCGTGCACCGCTGGTCTTCCAAATAGGATGATTTCGATTCTGTATGAATGGTAATCAGCAGGATTCAAGTCTGGAGAATAAGCCACATGTTGGACAACTTCCCATTCTGAGAAGATGAGTTCCTGGGTTCGTTTTTCTGCTTGTGGATGAAAGTTGTCATGTATTAATATCACTTTCCTCCTTCCTTTGACCCGTAAAGGGTCTTTTTCTTCTTCAGAACACTTAAATGGATCTGTTGGGCTTGGTAGAGTTTAGCTGTAATAGTTTGATCAGGTTCTAGAAACTCGAAGTAAAATCCACGAAACTCATAATAACACTGTCTTGGCAGGAATATTCATTTTTGTAGCATAAGCTGATGGATGGCCTGGATGAACTCACGCGTTTCTGCTTTTAACATTCATTCACACAATCCACTTTTCATGACCCGTTCTGATTTTCTGCAAAAAGTTATTTCTTTTGTATCAAGAAAGTACATTCATGTAGATGTCAACTCTTAAGGAGGGGGGGGGGGTTGCTTTATTTCATAAGCTTTATTAGGAATCCATTTCCTTCCTTCTGTAATTTTCCAGTGCATGTATGCGATCAAAATGATATTGCTTGATGAGTAACTATTAACTGCCCTGCAAGCTCTTGAGTTTGACATGGATTTTCGTTCTGTAAAACTTGGAAGTCTTACGTCTACAATTTTTTTACTGCTCCTGAACGTGGATCGTCTTCAAGACTAAAATTTCCATCACGAAATTTTGTAAACCTCTTAAATCCTTTTAGAGTTAGTAAATTAAGTTATTTAAAAGCATCATAACTTCTGTATTTTTTGGTTTATTTCCCTAAAATATTCAATATGTTAATATACTTGTATATATATATATATACCCCCAAAGAGCCAAAACATTAGGAACACCTACTCAATAACACGTTGTACCACTTTCTGCCTGCAAAACAGCTGAGACTCGACTTGGCATGGATATCACAAGTTCTTGGTAAATGACTGGTGACAAATTATACCAATTGCCTAAGTAGTGGACACGTAAAGTCGAGATATTCCGGCATAAAATGTTTGATCTTTGAGTTGCTTTCTATGAAACCCAAATATGGCCTCTCAGATTAAGATCCGCCGAGTTAGGTGGCCAGGATATTAATTGAAGTGTATCTTTATTCTCCTCGAATACTTCTAACACAGTTTTAGCCTTTTGACATGGGACGCTGACCTGCTGGAAGATCCCATTCCTAGTTGTGAAACCAGATGCCATATAAGGCTGGAACCAGGGACATCTTCAGTCTTCTTGAGGCCCTGGACCCCTGCTCAAATGTAGACCTCACCTATGACCCGTAAAAACAGACTGTACATAGCATACGTTGTCAAAAATTCGTATAAACAACAACCCGAAACAAATAAATATGCATGATTTACAATCGCACAAACCGGCTAGGCTGATTACCGCCTTTTGACTGAATGAGTAATGATAGTATACGGTGATAGGCCTAGGCCTATGCAAGGACGACTGTGTTCACATGTAGCTAGTTGACATGCCCGAAATTCCCAGTTTTTTGGAGAATCCATCCGGAAATAACATTTGACCGTTGAAATTATTCGAAGCAGCTACCTTTCCCCTAACTCGCAAAAGTAAGCGCAAGAAGGATAACTTACCTTCTCCAGCAGCAGTTAAATACCATTCTCTTTTAATCACGTGACTTCCACGTCATCCGGATGAGTTGATTGAAAAACGTGGTAGTGTTCATAATTTTTTTGGTTCGACGGTGTATATAATTTTTATTTTGTATCTCCAATCAGAATATGATTAAAGTAACCATGTAAATACGTATTTATATCACGAATCTTTTGAAATATATTCTCCTGAAGAATGTAAATAATCTCTACTGAACGTAGTTTTTACTAAAACTATTCTGGCTTCAATATTAAGAGCATTTTCACTTTTAGGTTATTCTCTAGAGCAATGCTTCCCAACTTTTTTATCGCCGTGGACCGGTCATCATTTGATAATTTTACCACGACCCACTGAGGGAGGGGAAGGGAACGCTGATTGTTTATATTTTAGATTGTTTAATTGAATAATTTAAGTTTAATTGCCTTCAAAATAAAATAAAGTTACTAAAAATTATTATACAGTGATTTAATATCTATATATATAAAGGAGAAAAGCGACTCACTCACTCACTGACTGACTGATGACTGACTGACTGATTGACTGACTGACTGACTGACTGACTAATCACGATATCTCTGGAACTATTCAACCTATAGAATTGAAATTTGGTAGACATGTTCCTTTCATAGAGTAGACATCAGCTAAGAACGGATTTTCTGAAATTCGAAACCCAAGAGGTGTTACGGGGGGTTAAGGGGCCTAAAAAATAATTGTTTCCATGTTTAAACTACTCAATGTACAATTTTGAAATTGGGTAAGCAGATTCCTTTCATACAGTAGAGATCCGCTACAAAATGAGTTTGGTGAAAATAGACCCCCAAGTGGCGTTGCAGGGGCTTAGGGGCGTTATAGATAATTATTTCCATTTTTAAACTATTTGACGCACTGTCTTTAAATTTGATCAATAGATTACTTTCGTAGAATAATGATCAGTTACAAAACGGTTTTGTGAAAACAGACTTCTAAGTGGCGTTGCGGGGGATTAAGGGGCGTAATAGATAAATATATCCGTTTTTAAACTACTTCCCCTACCTGCTTGAAACATGCTAGGAATGTTTCTTTCCTGGAGGAAATATCCGCTACAAAATGGGTGTTGGGAAAATTGACCCCCAAGGGGTGTTGCGGGGCGGGGGGTTTAAGGGCGTCGTTATAAATTCCGATTTTTAAGTTATTAGACGTACAGTCTTGAAACTTAGTAAGCGGATTCCTCTCATAGGTTAGAGATACGCTACAAAATGGGTTTCGTGAAAATTGCCCCAAGTGGTATTGTGAGACTTAAGGGGCGTTATAGATAAATATTTCCATTTTTAAAATATTAGACGTACAGTCTTTATATTTGATAAAGAGATTTCTTTCATAGAGGAGATCAGCTATAAGAAGGTTTTGTGAAAACAGACCTCTAAGTGGCATTGCGGGGATTAAGTGGCGTAACAGATAAATATTCCCGTTTTTAAACTACTTCTCCTATCTGCTTGAAAATTGGTACGTAAGTTTCTTTCATGGAGTAAATATCCACTACAAAATGAGTTTTGGGAAAATTGACCCCAAGGGTTGTTGCGGGGTTTAAGAGGCGTTATAAATTCTGATTTTTAAGTTATTAGACGTACAGTCTTGAAACTTAGTAAGCAGATTCCTCTCATAGGTTAGAGATACGCAACAAAATGGGTTTCATGAAAATTGCCCCCAAGTGGTGTTGCGGGACTTAAGGGGATAGATAGATAATTATTATAGATAATTATTTCCATTTTTAAACTATTAGACGCACAGTCTTTATATTTGATAAATAGATTTCTTTCATAGAGTAGAGATCAGCTATAAGAAGGTTTTGTGAAAACAGACCTCTAAGTGGCGTTGGGGGATTAAGGGGCGTAATAGATAAATATTTTCGTTTTTAAACTACTTGACCTACCTGCTTGAAAATTGGTAGGAATGTTTCTTTCATGGAGTAAATATCCGCTACAAAACGGGTTTGGGGAAAATTGAGCCCCAAGGGGTGTTGCGGGGGGTTAAGGGCAGATATAAACAATTATTTCTATTTTTAAACTATTAGACGCACAGTCTTGAAATTCGGTAAGCAGATTCCTCTCATAGGATAGAGATACACTACAAAATGTGTTTTGCGAAAATTGACTCCTAGGTGGCGTTGCGGAAGTTCAAGGGGCGTTATTGATAATTTTTTTTTTTTTTGCATTTTTAATTTATTGGACGCACAGTCTTCAAATTTTGCTAAGCAGATTCCTTTCATAGAGCGCAATTCCCCTACAAAATGGGTTTTGTGAAAACAGACCCAGAAGTGGCGTTGCGGGGGCTCAAGTGGCGTTATAGTTAATTATCCCCATTTTTAAACTATTAGACGTACAGTCTTGAAATTTGATAAGCATATTCCTTTCGTAAAGTAGAGGACTGCTACAAAATGGGTTTCGCGAATATCAACTACTAAGTTTAATTTCGGGAGATTAAGAGGCGTAATCGATAAATATTTCCATTTTTAAACTATTTGATCATCCTGCTTGAAAATTGGTAGGCATGTCCCTTTTATAAAATAGAGTTCCTCTAACAAAGAATAAAACGAAAATTGATCCCTAAGGATGGTTGCGAGGGGTCAAGAGGAGTTACAGAAAAAAATTCCTGTTTTTAATTGTTAGACCCAAATACTTGAAATTTGTTAAGCATGTTTCTTTTGTTGAATAGGGATCCACTAAGAATGTATTTTAAGCAAATCAAGTTCTGGGGGGGGGCGTGCAGGGATTAACTGGGACGTATTGACAAAAAAAATTTTCGAGCTACATGGACTATAATAATGAAATTTGGTTTCCATTTTTCTTTTGTTGAATTGAAATCCGCTAAGAGCGGTTATTTTGGAAAACGGCTCTCAACGGGATTACGGGGATATTGATAGTAAAACTTTTGATTTTTTCTGTTAGATTTAGACTTGAAATTTGGCTTGCATGTTCAATTTACGGAGTAGAGATCCACCGAAATTTGGTTTTGCGGGAATCCACTTGGTTTTTGGGTTACGAAAGAGCAAACATCATTCTATACTTCAATCTTAGAGATTTTTAGAAAATACAAATTAGATGAGTTCTGCCCTTTTTTTTTTTTTTATCAACAGGTGACAGTTAAAGGTATAACTATATTTTTCAATACAATCGAATTCTTAATGCTTGGACTTAGATATCAATAGATTATACATATATATAAGCAGTAAAAATTTATAAAACACCATGAAATACCCAGCGAAGCGGGCGGGTAACGACTAGTGTAATATAAAGTCAATTCCATAAAAATTCACGCAAACCCGACAGAAATACACCGCAGTAAATAAAATGGAAATAATTTAATGTTCATTATGCGGCCTGGTACTGTTTGATCCACGCACCGGTACCGGTCTAGGGCCCTGAGGTTGGGAATCACTGCTCCAGAGTACTATACAGATTTTAATTTAGTTATGTGTGTACACATTACACAAAATAAAATTATGGTACATGAGTACGGCTCAAAAGTGCAAAAAAGTCTTATGAAGTTGCAAATTTAGAAAAAAAAATGTGTTATAATACAATGTTTGTTTTTCATAGCTTTTTCAATTGGCATGTATACTAAAGATCATTTTAAGGGATCATATGGTAGTTGAGTTCGCACTTCTAGCAAGACCTAGATTGTTCTGTTTGAGGAAAGTGAGTTGTGCAATTGCCTTCCCTGGTAGAATCTATAAAGTTTGGAGATTTAACTGGTCAACCTAAATGACCCAAAAGGAGGCAAGCTGTTCAATAAGGGTTTAGAGTTACTAGATTGGTCCTTAGGGAAAAGACGACCTAGCTCTCTGAAGAAGGCAATGGGGGTCAGCTATCCTATCAACACTTATTAAAAGATCAACATACTTATTTATATGAATTATGTACATTAAAACATTGTCTGACAAGCATAGTAAAATACAGGAGGATTCATGAAGAAGTGTACACTTGTCTGATGTTGCAAAACAATAACACAGTCACACACCCCTCAGCGAACCGTAACGTAGATGTACTCTTAAAGTTTGCGTCTCGCGGCTAACGGAAGTAAGGCAGGAAATAGCCGCACTGCAACACGTGCGAGATTCCTCTAAGATAAATGAGTTATGGGAAGTGTCCAGAAAGAAATTGCTCGGCTCCTTTTTTTCACAAGCAAACTGTCACGGAAGCCACCTTTTTGGATATGCTAGCTCTATGTTTGATGCCATAGTTACAGAAAGACATTGACAACTTCATTATCCAATTGAAAATGCACCGCCACACTGGTTGGCCTACTTGCGAGATTACCTCGATGAACATCCCCCTCACCAATGGATTGGATGAGGCAAGGACTGCAACATGCTACTCACCCAATGGGCACACAGAAGTCCTGACTCCTGTGGGTAAGGGACACGATATTCATCCTTTTCCTTTCTGTTGATTTAGCGGAGCTGAAATATCGTGTCAAGCAACTATCGATGGACTTGATTCAGATACCTTAACACGCGTTTGTGCGGAAATGGATTACTGGCTTAAAGTGTCTTGTGTGATTAAGGGTTCGCACATAGAACAATTGTGACAATCTCCAACAAAACTTAAAATAATCTCTTACAATTCTCTTACAGTTATAATACACTGCTGGCCACCGTAAATGAAACACCCTGAAGGAAACACGCAAATAACATGAAATTTACAACATGCATTAGCGGAGGGGAGATATGCAAACGATTAGAATTTCAGCGCAGACACACATCACGCACGCCTGTGGAGCCACCTCAAAGCGCTATTTAAGGCTAGGAGATTTCGACGATTGTGTTTTTCTTATGGTTTTTTCACAAAACGATCAGTTATGTCTCATAGAAAACAGCGATCAGCTTTTGATCAAGTATCCGAGTTCGACAGAGGAAGGATAGTGGCGTACCGAGATTGTGGATTATCTTTCAGGGAAATCGGTAGTCGTTGTTACGGACCATTGTGTCATCCCTTCTCACCTCACCCCTCTTGTACGGAGAAATGGAACAACCCCTTTTTGTGTACTTTGTTTTTTGTTTCTTCTCTCTGTGTAGTTGTTGTTCGTTCGAGTTTGAATAAAGGTGTCGCAATGCATTGGTAAAAAATTCGTTGAATCGTTATTTCGTATTAAAATTATTTCTGAGCCTTCGACGTATGTGCAAAGTTTGTACATAAAAAATGATCCGCCTTGCGAAGTATTATTAAATCGCCAGAACCTGTGGATTTTGAAGATATTTAAGAAATCTTTTCGTTGGTTTCATTGCTTTGAATGCGTCATGGCGAAAGGCGTTAAAATTCTCGAAAGGAAGTTCGACATCGAAAAACAGTTGAGTGGATTTATCGCATTTGTGGACACTTTCGTTGAAGATGACAAAGAAGTGTTATCTTTCAAATTAAGTCAATTTGATAGACTTAATGCAAAATATGAATCAGTTAAAGAAGAAATTTTCACTTTATCAGATATAGAATTTCAAAATTTCGATGGAAAAATTACCACTTGCAATGAACACATTGAGAAACTCGTGTAAGACTTAAATCTTTGAATTTAAAATATACTAAAAATAATAATGAAACTGGTTCAAATGCTGTGTCTAATGTTGTCAAATCGTGCTTTAGATTACCAGAATTATCGCTTCCACAGTTTAATGGGGACATAGAAACATGGTTTATTTTTAAAGAGCAATTCAAAGAAATAATTGAAAATTGTGGTTTAAATGATAAACAAAAATTGCAATATTTACAATCGTGTTTAATAGGAATTGCAAAACATGTCCAAACTGTGGATGACACATATGATTCGTTGTTTCTGGCTCTAGAGCAGAGGTTTGAAAACAAAAGACTAATAATAAACAAACATATAAATGCTTTGTTGATGTTGAAATATGAAAAATTTCGAGGTGATTCAAATGTTGAGTTAAGAAATTTGGTTGATACTTGTACTAAACATTTGAGAGCATTAAAATTGCTAAAAATTGAGCATAATACATTTTCAGAATTGTTGTTGATACAATTAGTTATGCAGGTTTTGGATACTGAGACAAAGCGTCTTTTCGAAATGACCGTGAAGAGTACAGACATTCCTAAGTGGGATGATTTTTTGGCTTTTTTGAATAAACGTTGTTTATTTTTAGAAAACCTGCCATCCGCAGGAACAAAAGATAAACAAAATTTTAAAGACTCTCCACGTCACAGAAGCTTCATATTGCATACAGATGCAAATGTTGACAAAAATGTATACTGGAGTTTATAGCCAATTGTACACTATTGATCATTAAAATTAAAAAGAAAAACAAATACTAAAAAAATATTGTACGTAAACAGCATAGCAGGAAAACAAAATGATTAAATTTGCAATCAGTTTGAGGGTTTATAGGGGTGCAAAATTGGTAGAAACAGCTGCCACCACTGGCAGCTAAAACAGCCTTTACCCGGTTACGCATGGATAAGAAAAAGGGGCTTCCCATTCCATGTTGCTTAAAGTCTATGCTAGACTTCCTCAACTGTATTAGCTGGAGAGGGGAGGTGAGCCAGTCTTTCTGCAACCCAAGAAAAGATATTTTCAATAGGTGACTGATATGGAGACCATGCAGGTCAGGGGAATAATCGAATACCCTGAGTATCAAAGGTTAGAACACGATGTGTAATATGTGTTCTTGATTAATCAGAGATAGACGATAGAGCACAACCACTGGATGTAAGATGCCTTAAACGTACCAATCGGTGTTCAAATTACCATCAATTCGAATTAGAGATGCACGTGTCATGTATTCAATAGTTGCCCAAAACATCCCACCAGATGCAGGGCCCCTATGCTGAAATCAAATGCAAGCAGATGATGAGGGGTCTCCTCGGAGGCCCCAGACACGTATACGGCTATCAGAATACTACACGCAGAACAGGACCTCGTCTGAAAAGACGACATTGTGCCACTCCTTTATCCCTTTAAGACCCAAAATATTTTTATTTTTAAATATTAAATTCTTCTGGTTATTAACATTATATTGACCCCAATGATGCTTGAAAAAATTATAAAAATTTTCGCTCCCCCACCTGGAATATAAACAGCCCAACCCGCACGATCATGCGAGTTGGGCTTTTTCTGTGAAACCATTGCCTGTGAAATTTTACGAGTGGTACATATTTTGACTCAAGTTGATAGAAGAAAAACAAACTTAATTCAACTAAAATTGTTACAAATAAAGAAATTATAGAAGTAAAAGGAATTCTTTTGTTAACTCATTATTTATTTACTGTGAAAATATTTAAAGCATGTTTTTGCGTGTTTTCTTTGGATGTTTTTGCACCTAAGCGTATTTTTTTGTTTGTTTTTGGCAAGTATAAATAAACATTGCATTTTTCACAACGTGTTTTTGAACTTCTTTTGTAGTTTTTAGATATACTTGCGAGGCTTTGAAATATCATCAACACATCCAAAATGTCCATACATGTCATGCCTTTTATCCTGACGTAGCATTTTACTAGTAGATTTAAAATGCTTCGATCTTTTTGTGGGAGGAACTACAACACGGTCATAATCATCATCAGTTAAAATGCTTTTGTTAGGTGGAGATACTGCTACTCTAACTTAAATTTTAAGATATCCATTTTGGTTTTTTGGAGGAATTTTATTTGATATTGCATGTTGTTTGTACTGAAACCAAAAATTTGCTACAGCTAAGACAAGGAAATGAATGGGTTCAAGAGACTTTGATGGCCAATGATGATCCAAAATTATATAAATATTTCCAAGTTTTTCTTCCTTACTCTCATCTAAACTAGATTCTCCTTCCAGAATTCGTGGTTCATATGTTTTGTCCACAGCATAGTCCATTGTTCGGAACACAATTAATTCTTAAGTTCTGTGGGCTGCATCTACCACATGCTGGGCGTTGGTGGAAAGTGATTCATTCATCAGCCAGCAAATTAAAGTAACTCACTTTATTCAGAACTGCCGAGCGAGCAAGCACACGTGATTGCTTCACCCGTTTTATATACAGAGCATAGTGACGTCACAGAACCTCTTCACAGTTACAAAAACGTGGCGCCATGCAGCCACTCATTAACACAAATCATTTTTATTCACAACATACTCGCACCTTTGAGACTTGGGGAGAGTCTCAAACCTATAACATTTATAATTCAATAGATCCAGTCTCTTTGGTTCTTTAATCAATCTTCCTGAAGAAGTATATTTTTTCGCAATTACATCATTAGTATTCAAGACATTTTCAGGTTTAGTACATTTAACAGAATTTGATTCCTCTTTCAACTCCTTATCATTATTTGCAATCGCTTGTACTTCCAAAGGGAAGATGCGTTGTACCGGGCGTATTACTGTTCCATGTTGAGTTTTAAGCCGAACTGTGCGAATTTCCCCGTCTCGACCAGGGATTAATTCTATAATTTTAGCTATAGGCCAAGACAAACGTTTCTTATTGTCGCCCCCAATTAAGACCATTTCCCCAGCTCGGGGCTCACGTACCCGATTATCATTCTGTTTTTGTATTAGCTCACCTAGATATTCTTTCCTGAAACGTTGCCTTAAATTATTTAAAAGTTTAATTCTGAATTTCATTCTTTTTCTTAAGTCTCGCGAATTTAATTCGTCAATATCGGTAGTATCGGAACAGCGATTCTCTATTAAAAACATTGCAGGAGTAGGAGGGATCAATTCCTGTGGATCTTCAGATATATAAGTTAAAGGTCTACTATTAATTAAAAATTCACAATCACAAATTACTGTTGACAATTCTTCATAGGTCAATATTGATTTTCCAAGAGAACGTCTCAATAGTTCTTTAATAAGGCGAACCAACCTTTCCCACCAGCCTCCCCACCATGCGGCGGTGGATGGTATAAATTTCTAAACTATTCTTTGAGTTGATGTTTCTCTCGATATCTTATGCCGATCCAATTTCGCAAGGTCATTGAAAGCACCCCGGATATTGGTTCCGTTATCACAGTAAATTATCCTGGGCCTCCCGTGCCTCGCAATGAAGCACCTAAGGGCTAGCAAAAAGGCATCAGAAGACAGAGCATTTACTAATTCAAGATGGAGCGCGCGATAGACTGCACAAGTAAATAATGCAATCCCTACCTTTGCGCCAGTTTTTAGAAACAAAGGTGCAGCTAAATCAATTCCTACAAATTCAAATATCGCGCAATCAGTCACTCGGTCTGGTGGTAAAGGTGATGGTCCGCTTGACAATGATTTCACTTTAAAACGAGCACATATAACACATTTATTTAAAATACTCCTAATAGTTTTTCTAGATCTTATAATACAGAACCTTTCTCTAATTAATGATTGCATTATTTAGATTCCAGCACATGACAGTTCTTTTTGTGTATAGATCTAATCAAAAGTTTTGTAAATTCACATTTATCAGGTAACAATATAGGATACAAAAAAGAACTCTCATCATTTCTTTCAGTTATTTTAGACTTAACCCTTAAAATATTATCATTATCAATAAAGATAACAAATTTTAAAGATTCAACATCAGGTAAATAATATGTCTGAGTTAAGCGAATCAATTGTTTCTCAGAATTTTCAATTTCAGTAACAGTGAGCTCATGTTCCTTACATTTGTTATAGTTTTTGCGACAATTATTTACAAATCTTAAAACCCAAGCAAATACTCTAATCATTTTATCATAATCAGACACATTACATATAAGCAAGGGAAGTACATCATTTGCTAGATCAACATTCGCATTTCTAGTTCTCTTTATCTCCACGTTAACTTCTTGAGATTCGCAATCGATTTCACCATCTGGCCAAAATTCCGAATTTTGTTTCAACCAGGACGGCCCCTCCCACCATCTAGAATTAAGCATTTCTCGTGGAGAACAACCACGAGATAGTAAATCCGCGATATTCATGTTTCCTGGGACATACTTCCATGATTGAATTTGAGTCAGTTGTCTAATTTTCTTTACCCTATTAGCTACAAAAACTGACCAATTTCCATATTTCTTAATCCACCAAAGTGCTGTTGTAGAATCGGACCAAAGAGTAACTTTCAAGTCCGGCATATTAAGCGCTTTCAAAATAGAATTTAAAAGTCGAGCACCTATACAGCAAGCCATTAATTCCAAACGCGGTATACTCAAAAGTTTGAGAGGAGTGACTCTAGACTTCGCTCTAATGAGAATTACACTAACTCTAGAATCAACTATTGATCGAGCAAAGACGTAACCCGCATATGACCCCTTGCTTGCATCAACAAATACATGCAATTCAGTTAAAATATCAATTTTCATACAACGTGGCACAGTTACATATTTTAAAATTTGAATTTCCTTATACCATTTCATAAATTTATTTACAATATTCTGAGGTAGTTCCTGATCCCATGCAATTTTCATTTTCCATAGTTCCTGTAGTATTAATTTGGGAAGCAATGTAGACGGCGCCAACATCCCAATGGGATCAAAAACTTTTTGTACAGTAGACAAAACTAATCGTTTGGTTATTTTCGTTTCGCACGTTAATGATTCGAAATTCGTGCAACATTTCAAAACATCATTATCCAAGTCCCAAATGATACCCAAAATAAAAGTTTCGCCTGAGTGTTTATCAACACTTCTACTTGCCACATTGCTCTCAAAAGTACGTAAATTAAAACATCCTTCCGACACAATTAATTTAGCCTTCTCAATAAATATCTCTATTTCATCAACACTGAAAACACCAGCTACACAATTATCAACATAAAAAGAAGATTTTAACTTTTGTGCAACTTCTTTATACTCAGGACTACAGTTTTCTAAGAGATGCATAATAGATGCATTCAATAAGTAAGGGCTGGAAGACACCCCAAATACAACTCGACAATGTCTGTACTCTAATTGTTTTTCATTGCATGGGAAATAAAATCTGAGATAATCTCTATCTTTCGGTGCAACAGATAGCATCAAAAAAGCCTTTTCAATATCGGCTACAATTCCAATTGGATAAATTCCAAAACGATCTAAAATGTCAGGTATTAGTTCAATAAGGTTTACGCCTTTACATAAACAGTCGTTCAAAGATGGTTTCTCTTTTTCATGGGCGGAGGCGTCAAATACTGGACGTATTTTCATTGTCGCACTATCTAATTTAATCACTGGCCTATGAGGTAAATAATGACATTCATTGTTCAATTCTACTTCGGGCACACGTTCAATGATATTTAAATCTTCCCACTCCCTATACACACTTTTATAATCATCAAAAAATTTACCGTTTCTTAATTTATTTATCATCCGTAAATGCCTTTTCCACGTTAGTTCTTTGTTACTGGGTAAATTCTCAGAGTTACATTTCCATGGGAGGGTCACTTCATATCTTCCATCGGGAAGAATTTTCATTTCATTCTTAAAATCGGTTAAATCAAAATTTTCTCTCGTATTTTCATTAAGTAAGGGATCGGTTATTCCTAAAACATCTAGCTCCCATAATTCTTTAACACTAAAATTCCTTACATGCAACGACGATGTCGTCAACATCTCGTTTTTAACGTTTGAACTTAATTTTCCAATTACCGTCCATCCTAGTTTAGTTTCAATAGCTGTTAAGCCAGAATCTAATTCGATTAAGTTCCCAGTTAATAATTTTCCTATATTATCAGCCCCAATCAAAAGTCCAATTTCAGTTTCCTTACAATTTAAGCCCGATAAAACAATTTCTTTATTCTTTAACTCATTTAGAATACGCTTATCCTCAATCTTAGAAATAAATCCACATATTTTCTTTTCCGATAGATCTTCAAAACTACATACATACGAGCGTTTTAAATCACTAACCTCAATAGAAAACACACCATGACATTTAGGTTTCGATTCATCCCCTCCGAATAGAGAATGAATTATAGTTTCCTCTCTAAGAGGAGTGGCCTTCAAAATACTAGTAACACTTTCACTGATATAGCTATTTTCACAAGCGGAATCAATTAGAACTCGCACTTTCTTTTCCCGACCCTTGATCCGAATGAAAACGCAGAGAGTTTGAAAGTAAATACTTCCGTTTCTGTTGCAGTTACTTGATAGAGAATTCTCAGTTTTTATGGAACATTTTTGATCATAATTTTTATCTAATTTTGGACACATAATTTCAAAATGGGAATAATTACATTTAGAACACTTAATGGTATGTTTAACATCACAATTTTTACTTAAATGACCACATCTATTTAAACATATAAAACAAGCACCTTTTCTTAATAATAATTGTTTCTTAGCAATAAAAGACATTTTTCTAGCATTGTAACATTTTTCATTCCGATGATATTTCCACAAAAAATACAGTTATTAACTTTCTTACCTGAAGCACTTTCAGAACTCACCAGGGCTGATGCAGTCATTAATTCAGTTGTTTTCATTCTTTCGGTTGGGGGATCTCTCTTTCGGATAGTAGGGCCGAAACCGGATTTAGCCAGTTGCACTATTTCTTCCCCTTGAACTTCCAGGCGAAGGAAAGTCATTAAATGTTCTAGAGTCCGTGATCCTTTGGCTTCTGTTTCATTATTCCGTTTTCTTTCCCAGGCGACCAGGACTTCCTCGGGTAAACAGGATTCTACCAACGGTGTTAGAAAGTCTCCATATTTTTCTTGCGTTCGTCCAAGGCTCTCCAACGATCGTAATTTTCCTTCGAGTTCGTCGTACAAGGCGGGCAAATCCGTTTTCGTTCTTCCAGACGTAGCGTTCTTCATAACTAAACTTAACAGTTCACGTACGTAAATTTGTACGAGCAAGTCTTCACGGCCGTATCTCTCTTTCGATTGATCAATGGCTTTAGGATAATTTTCCACCGTCGCGGGGAAACTCAACACTAATCGTTCTGCTTTCGATTTTGGTTCTACGGATTGCAGTAAATATTGCATCTTGTCCTCCGGCGCGATGGTTTTATCATTATGAATTTTCTGAAATTGACTCCAAAAGGCCAAAAAGTCTTTAGCTTCGCCACTGAACCTTTTCAATTCAATTTTCGGTAATTTAAAACTTCTCTTTTCAGTTTCGGTTGGAATAGCAGTTTCTTGTATTTTCGAATCTACTCGGGAATACATTTCGATATAGCGGTCACGGTAGTTTTCTGCGTCTTCCATGTCATCCAAATATTCTTGCTCAGCATCTTTCATTTCCAAGAGTTGTTCAGAAATTTGATTCTGACAAGTGTCGAGTCTCTGGAATTTATCCGTGATTTGAGTTTTCAGAATAGGAAGTAGATTCTATATCGCTGTCTTCTTTCCTCAATTCGGTTTCAATTTTCTTCAGACTGAGAGAAAATGCTGTTCTCAGCCCTTTTCTTTGCGCTTTTAACACAGTCACTTCCATTTTTATACTTCAAAAATTTCAAAGTTCAATATTTCGTAATTCGGTTTCAATTTCACCTCCAACAAACAGCCTCTCCCCACGTTGGGCGCCACTAATTATGTTCGGAACACAATTAATTCTTAAGTTCTGTGGGCTGCATCTACCAGATGCTGGGCGTTGGTGGAAAGTGATTCATTCATCAGCCAGCAAATTAAAGTAACTCACTTTATTCAGAACTGCCGAGCGAACAAGCACACGTGATTGCTTCACCCGTTTTATATACAGAGCATAGTGACGTCACAGAACCTCTTCACAGTTACAAAAACGTGGCGCCATGCAGCCACTCATTAACACAAATCATTTTTATTCACAACAGTCATCATCCACGAGATCACTAAGTTAAGAATTTGATTTATTCATCAAAAGCAAAATTTATTCTTGTGTAGAATTCTTTTTCTTTTAGGCAACTAAAAAAGTTTTTGGTTAAAAGTTTGCACAGTATTGCATGAAAAATAATAAAATGTACCAAAAAATTTATTAATTAAAAAAATTAAAAATTATAGCTCCATTTTATAAATTCCCACCAGAAAAGTCAGATTTTGGGAGAGAAGGAAGATACATGCATGCCGATATCTGTGTAGATGAAAAGGCCACACCCCTCAACAAATGTATGAAAGAGAAAATTTAAGGCAGAAAGAGAGAGTGTGAGAGAAAGAGAAAGAAAAAGAGACCGTGCATGACAAACCCCAAGAAAATAGGGTATTAATTATGTAACAATATATTTCGTTTTTATTTTGGCTTCCATCAAAGTTATTGAAATAGAAAAGAAAACTCAGATGGAAAGCACTTACCTTTACAGCTGCATTGACTCAAGTAACGTCCAAGTCGCACGATCATGCGGGTAACAAAATCCTGAGCCCTACAAGTAAGATTTATAGAGTATAGTTAATATTTTTACTATTTTGCAGTTATTTAAGCATTAAGACAAAAATTTGTATCGAAGCAATTAGAAATATATTGATAATTATCTTTTTACGCGCGACCAATAAAAGATTACGTGTTTTTGCTGTATTTGTAAGCAAAGCTAGACTTACAAACTGAAACCGCTATCTGTTGATAAAAAGTCATATTTTACATTTTCTGCAAACTTGTTCAATTGTTTGATCTGGCTTTTATTACATACCACTATCCCAGAAGCAAAAACGAATAACAATATCTAACCCGCATCATCGTAAGGGTTGGGTCTTAAAGGGTTGTTCAAGTTTGTCATTCGGCGCATCAGAGTCGTCGTCTCTCTCTATGCTGCATTTACAATGGAAACCTAAGTAATGGCCACAGTGCTGGCAGTCTATGCTGCTGCAAACGTTGTAGCACCGTGCGCCCATTTCCTGACTAATAGTCCGTGATTGACTTTACGGTTTTGAAGGGCCGACCCACAATATGTCTGACCTCTCGGTGTTAGTCATGGTAGCGCGTGGAGATCCCGCATGCCGCTCATTATGACCCTCAGCAACCCACTGATTCCATATTCGTATGACAGTGGTTGGATTTCAGTCAGCGTAATGAGCAATATCATGGAACGATAATCGACACGTTCGATACGACACGACTACTTTTTTGTTTTGTTTTGCATTAGATGACTGTGAAAGTAAACACCAAAAAGGAATAAATAGAAAAATATATAAAATCGTAGAAAATAAACACAGAGTTACCGAAGTTGTGCAAATGATCCGAAATGCGTACTTGATTTGTACTTATATAACATGAAAGAATGGAACTGATTCGTTAACAAATGTGACTTTTTGTTGACAAGGGAAACTACTTAATAAAGCTGTTTATCGTCACTAACGAAATGTATCGTATCAGGGATATCAGGTCATCGCCATTGGAGGCAGCTTTAACCGATTGAGCAATTCACGTGAGTTCAAGTGATATGATTCAGTTAGGCAGGTTGATAGGTCCCTTCGCAACAGACAGAAATCTATATACATCCACAGAAAACTAGTAGAAGCGAAGATGGTTAAAAAAAAGATTGTGCCTCGTTCGAGGGGTGCCAAGCAGTCAAAGAAACGTAAGGACGCGTGAACTGAAGCGTTTACTGGCAATCATTAAAGGCCTTGCAGTCCACTTTCATTGATTTGTTGCAGCTTGTCCGAATGCTTTCATATCAACTAGACCGTTATCCCCCTACTTGCTCCAGAAAACACTTGCACTCACGGCGATCATTAAGAAGGCTACTCACCAACACTTCTTTTTGCATTTGGGAGGAGGTAGACCAAAGCGTTTAAGGGCATAGCATTGTGAATCGTGTTCTCCAATAAGTTACTCTCCAATTTTAACAATGGCAGTTGTTATATATGAGTTTAGTATCAACACGTGCAACAATCCAACCACAATTCTGGAATGTCCCATTATGTAACAACATGGCTTTATGATTAAAGGAGCTGTCGCTTATAACAGCCATTCATTACGGGTTCATCTTCGTGACATTATTCCGATTTGATTAACTTGACGACTAATGTGTGGATGATATGCTGGGGATACAGCCTAACCATTCACAGCCTAACCAATGCGAATAACTGGTCAGATAGCGCCTGTTCACACATGATACGCGTTAGCCAATAAATCATACAAGTTATCCAGATGCATCCCTTATTATCACTGAGTTTTAAAAAACTTTGAAATGAGACAAAAACACATATAGGATTTTAAGAGTTTAAATTTATGAGTTCACTGCTAACGAGCGTAAGTTGTAAAATACTAATTTTTGGACTCTGTTGTATATGATGGTCCACATTCCTTCAGCAATAAGCCCTGAGAAAGATTCGATTAAGATTTTATTTTAGTTGTTATCAACATATATCCCATGCTTTTTCCACATTTCTGAATGAATTTATACGTTTCATTAGGGTTACAATAACTCAAAAATAGGTTTCAGTTTAATGGAAAATAGGCACTAAAAACTACACTCTTACGATAGTTTTTGAAACTCAAGTTGAATAATATTATAAAAACGATATTTTAAAAAAAAATTCAATTTCGCTTCGTTAATGTTTCATTTATATAAATATTTTTTAAAATTCTGGAGAAAATTCAAAGATAATTACTATCACATGACATTTGGTTGTGCAAACTTTGAGATGTTACAATATTTTACTTCTTTTCTTAAAATTTACTATAATAACTCAAAAGTATAATTTTAACAAAAACATTGATGCATTCTTTTAAAAAGAAAGGATTTTTTATGGTACTGGTGAAAGGATTTCTAGAATAAGATATTTCTGTAAACGTAGACACTATCAATATTACAGGACAGTTCCCTAATGTTTCGGATTTAGGACAACCATCGCAGCGACATCTAATGCAATTTTGCTAAACTATTCAGATTCGTATGAATACTTTTTCGTAAAATGAAGAATCTTTTTAGTTTGTTGTAATTTAATGTTTACAAATTTAGAGAGTTATACTACATCGTAAAATCAGTTCTTTACAATAAAGTTTATACTTCATTTCAATAGCTTTTCCATGGATAATTTAAAAGGTAAGATATGCACTGAAAGAGTTAATACTGTCTGGTCCAAGACCAAGATACAGTTGTATCGATCGACTTCTCGGCATGCTAGCATGCCAACTCCGTGCTAATGGCGTCACCGACTATGCGTGTTCATTTAAAACATCCTTTGATTAAATAAATACCTTAATATTTACTGTCATATAAACTTTAACTTTAAGTTGACGGCACTATAGAGATTACCCAGGTAAATTTTTATCGCATTTGGGGTGGGAAGTATCTTTTCTTGAAGGTCATAATGTGTCATGATGTCGATTTTTATCTATATTGAAGTAGTTTTACCTTTAAGTCTTGTTGATATAATCTGTAATATCTTGTAATTATTATAAATTGCGAAAAATGAGACCTTTGTTTCATGCCGATTCTGTGATAAATTAATCCCCTCATATGGACTGTTTTCACCGATCTGTTGACATCTGTCTGTCAGAAATTTTAATCCATCAGTATGAAATAAGCTCATTAAATGTTTGTAAATAAAAGTAGGATGTTATATATACGCTATAATTACCATATCGAATAATTTGATTAAAATATATGCGCGATTTCAATATTGATTAAATTTTCCTACAACAGTGACTGACCTACTGCAATGCCTTAAAATGTATACGTATTAATTGAAATTTTTTTTACAGATTTAAAAAAAAATACTTAATAATGTTTATAAATGTATATGATATTCCTTTCTATGTTTTCGCAATCATATGCTAATGATTTATTCTTTATTGCAGTGTTACTATGAAGACATAACTGGAACACTCTATAAGACTTTTGTGTGTTTCTTGTGATAGTGTTTGGGATTTTTACTATTCTTTGGATTACACTTGACCGCTTGGAATCCCTGTTCTGGCTTGTGGTAAACTATGAAAATGGTTTTATCTCAGCGGCAAAGGGATGAGCTGTGAGTAGATCATATTTAAATTAAATAATGACTTTTTTTAGGTTCTGAATGTTTGGTAAAATTGCTGTGTAAAATCTGATTCTTTAAAAATTAATAATTAAGTAATTGTCAATTATTTTTATAGCAGAGAGATTATAGAGGAAACAGTTTAATTCATTTTCTCTATTTTTTGTGTTATTTCATTTTTCCTGAGGTTTATTTTTATTTAATTGAAGATATCTTTTGTTAAAACTTTAAATAAGTTGTAAGTAGGAGTTGAGTATTTTACAATTAAATTGAAACAAAAGGTACAGGAAATATGAGAAATGTTATATTATTAAAATGTTTGAATGGAAAAGGATAATTATATACTTTTTTTCTTATTTGTATCTGATAAATTCTGGGAGTAAAAAAAGAATGTGTAGTTTCATATTAACTGCATGCCAGCAGTTAATTGCCAAAGATTTACTGATTTATGGCAGCCTAATTTATATTGAGAAAAAGACAGGTTACAAATGAAAAAGCTAGGTTTAATGTCATTGTAAGGACAGTTACTAAAGATTTTCTCTGGCAAACAAAAATTTGACGAAGTTTTGTTAATTACCAATGTCTTGCAGTTAATACAAAAAATACCAGAATATGATGAAATTGAGTTGAGAAATTTTAATTGTTGCATTTTATTAGTAACCTTATTATGAACTGGTAATAAGGATTTTTTTTTACTTATGTTCCCAAAGTTAAAGATCCAAATTTAAAGAGACTTCAACAATAAAAATATATGTTCCTTTGAAATAATTTTATAAGAATATATATAGAGTTCCACTCAGACAAGAACAAAACATATTCTTACTAAGTATGCTTTTATTTTGAAATTGGAAGGAGGATTTGTTTTTATTATGTATATAGTAGGGAGGAAAAAGTACTAAAATGATTGTTATATATATTTTTACGGACCAAAAAAAAACATTACCAGGATGAAAACCAGTCTTTTAATTTAATACATGCATTTTTTGTAAATTCCTTTAATTAAAATAAATTAATGAACTGAAATATTTAAAATTTTATTATATTTTATTATAATAAACTTTGCTTATAATATTATTAATAGGTTTGCGTAACATAACCATTTAACAAACACACATTTTTTCAATGATCGAGAAACAAATGTGAAATTTCTTTATTTTCTTAATTGTGAAATTTAATTTTAATGATGTCCAATATCTTGATTGAAGCCCGGAAAAAATCTCAGTAGAGTATTATTTTAACTTGATTCCATTTAAGAAAGCAGTATACTGTTAATTTTTTCTCTTCACAAAATATTTTATGTTTAACAATAAAACTAATATGTATCATTTGACTTTTTTAAATTCAAAATAATGGTTAGTTTAAATTGAACCAGTAAGTAAAATTTAAGAGAATAATGAATATAAAACTTGTATTTTAATATTTTAAAGTATCACCAAATAAAAATCTGCATCTGAGGAAATATTTTTCAGTACAGTTAAACAAAAGTAGTATATAAAGTGTAAAGAACATTCAATTTTTCAAAAAAGTACATATGTTTTATGAGAATCTGTACATTTAATATTAGTTATGCAACTAAAACAATTTTCTGCATTTTTTTTGAAGAAAAAACAATAAAATAATTTATTTCCTTCAAATTTCTCTGAAATAAAAATGAAATTCTGCCTTTTGTTTTTTTCCTTAATAGTTTCCTTTGATGTGGATGTTTTTCTTTTCTTTGTATGTGTTATTTAATTGCTTTGCTGCATTCTTCTTTTTTTTTTTTGTTTTGAACTAGTAGAATTTTATGGAAAAAAGTACCAATAATGTATTCAACATTTTACAGGTTTTAAGAAATATCCAAAGTTTAAGTTATGTTAAAAGTTGAGTTTTCATGGATTTTTTAAATTAACAGTTCAAATTGATTATATTTAATAATTTAATCCTGTACAGAGTTATTTATCCTTATTAAATCCCCGTATTTACAATTAGTTAAGTAGTTCCAAATTATTAATACATTAATTTATGAGATGGTTTCATCTGAAATAATATTTAACTGCTTTAGTTGAGTTAGCCTTTTCAGACATCACCATAGCAACCAGCCTTTCTGCACCAATTTCAGCATCTGCTTTGAAAGAGAGCAGTTAGTTCAATATGTTAGTTTATGATGTTTTGTATGTGTGTGTATTCTTTTATGAAAAAGAATAGAAATATTTTTTCCCAGCTAATAAATTGCCATAAAACTTAAGGCTTCATAGTTAAAAATGTGATTATTTTCAATTTTTAGTTAAACCTAAAATTTCTGAAATTGTTTACTTTCCCTGTATCATTTTAAAACTGATGTTTATCAGCATTTTGAATACATCAATGTTATATTGATCTTTTGAATTTCTTTCCTCTTTACATCTAAACTGCTGCATTTGAAGTGCATTTCCATAAGCTAAATACAATATTTTCTGCAATAATATTTTGAATAATAATAATTGGATGAAATTAATTGTAATTTAGTGCTAATTTTTAAAAATATTTTTTATATTAATTGCTTTGAGGTTTTTAAATATTTTCAATAACTTTCAAAAAGTGATAAAAAAAAGTATATCAATGTGCAACTTTTATTATTTTTTATTCTTTCAAATACACTTAATTGCTTTCAAATAAATGTAATAGTCTAGATTTAAGTAAGAAAGGAAAAATTCCATATATATATAGATATATTACAAAGATATACAAAAAATAGTTATATACCTAAGATAACTATAGTCATGATAGAATAGTTTTAGCAACAGAAATACTATATATATATTATATAAAAACTAATCTCAATGTTGCAACAGTGCATGAGGGCCAAGTCCTACTGTGTCCAACTCAGTATACGTCACCTTGGGTGCTGAGGTGCATGAGTAGATGTCTCGATCAGGTGGTCAGTCTGAAGCAAAACCTCCAGTGTTTTGTTCCCAAGCAAGCTTGGTACTCATTTATCGCCCCACTGAAGGGATGAAAGGCTGAGTTGACCTTGCCACCCGAGAATAGAGCCAGGACCTGTGGTGTGGAAGCACGAAACGCTGCACTGGGCCTCACATTAATTTATATATCAGTGAATAATTCAAGGGGGGGGAAGTCTTCAAATCATTTAAATAAGCTTATTGACTCAATGATATTTAATTATCCAATAACAGAATGGTAGAGTGTTGATATTTAGTTATTGTAAATGAGTGAGTGCAATTAATTATGCATAATGTTATGGTTGCAGATTTTTTTGCCTTAAATTTTTTTTCCACATGGAAATAAAATTTTATTGGAGTTTTTTTTTTTAAATCTAGAACTGATGGGAAAAAATGAATTATATGAATTTGTTTTAGGAGTATTAACTGGGGGTTCAGTTTTATGAACTACTTTATGAACAAATATTCAAAAACTAGTATACAATTTTTTTATTGTACAAATTGTGCATATCTATGATTAATATGTTTCTAAAATATTTCCTTAAGCTGCTTAGAGTGAAAAAAAAAGTATTTATGTATTAATACTTTATATTAAAATAATATAGTTTCAATTTTTTACTCTTGGAAATTAAAATTTTGCTATGTTGAAGGTGTAAAAAAAAAGTTGAAAAAATTGAATAATTCAAAACAGTTGGACTTACTGTAAAGTTAGGCATATAACTTGCACTTTTAACACAAAATATGAGGTAAAATTTGTTGGTATGCATTACACGCCGATTATAAAAATGATAGCTTTAAAAATATAAGAGCAATACGAGCATAAAAAAAAGTTAGACATCTACATAGATCGAAATACTGTTTATTTAAAAATAAATGACATGCTTTATGAACTAAAAGAGTTGTAATCCTGAAGTATACTATTTTTTCCAAAAGTCTTGGATAATACCGCAAATAAATGATTTCTAAACATGAGAGCATTGCATACGCACGTCAGGTTCCTTCGTAAAAAAGGGGGTGCGTATTATATGGCAATTATACGTTAAAATTAAAAAAAAGTAACTTGGAAGTATGGATGTGCAATATATGCCATATTTTATGGTATTTTAAACTGTTGTTGCCTTTATAAATTATTTTCTTGGAAAATTTTCCATTAAAAATACTCCTGAAAAGATGAAAAAGAATTGCTACATTTATTATGTTATTTTTTCAATAATGTATCTATTAATAGACAAATATGTATAAATGAAGGAAGTGAAATATATTTTTTTGAAATATTTCTATTCAATATGGAATTGCTGTTAAAATCAAAATGAATATTGCATAGTTATAAATTTTTTATATTTTAATGTTTAAAACATAATGTTTAATTTTTCTTTTTCAAAGGTTCCTTTAAATTTTATATTAAAATTTCACTGAAGAGGCTTATTATTCCTAATGTATAAATATTTATTTTAAGTATTTTTTAAAATCAATACTGTGTAAGATAAGCTATAATGTCAGTATATATATATATTTGTGGGATAAGTTTTGTTGTTTACACTTAAATATATATATTTTTTAGAAAAGACTATTCATGCAGATAAATCTAATTATATAACAAACAGAGATGTAAAATTTTTTTTCTTAATTAAAAATTTTTTTAATGTTTTTTTCTTAACATGTTGAAAAATTTAAATACTGAAACTGTGTATAAAAAAGGTGTAGAAATTTAAATTTGAATCATAAGATTTAATATTGAATTTATAATCTTTTGATTCTTTATAAAACTGTGTTAATTTGATTTTAGTTACTTTTTATCAATTTAAATTCAGTCTGAGA
>BMAO01001126.1:0-12494 GCA_019973975.1 Trichonephila clavata | reverse complement strand
CTGTCGGCTTCGCTGGGTAATTCATAAATTGTAAAGACTATAAATTGTTTTCTGTTACTTAAATTTTAGAATTAAGCTTCGGATTGATTGTAAAACATTTTATACCTTAATTGAAAAAGGGCAAGATTTGAATTTTTAAACTAGAAATATTTTTTATGATTTCGACTTTCCAGCCTCCATTATCGAATTCGAGATTTACGCAAATCTCACTTTTAACGGATCTCTACTCAACACGGGGATTTTTTTTTATCTGTAACGCCTCCGCAACCCCTTTGCAAGTTGATTTTCGCAAAAACCCTTTCACGTAACGTATTTTTACTCATCAGAAAAAGCATGCTTGCCTAATTTCAATGTGTGAGCTTAATAGTTAAAAACGGAATTTATTTTATATCTGTAACACAACACTTAATCCCAGCTGACACTACAGAAAGTTATAATTCTAATTATCTTAGAAGTTGATTTTAACAGGTTTCGTGTTAGAATTAAACCAACATGGGGGAATATATAATGGCTTGTTATAACGCTGTATTTACATAAAACGAACTAAAATTTAAAAAGAATGAAGTACATATGACTAACATTGCTTTATGTGTGATGATATTTAAAACAATTTCTTATACTTTATCTTATTTGATGTGTTAGAAATATCACATTGAATGTAAAAGTATTATTCTATACAATTTTTCTTTCTATTATTTTTGAGTTCTTAGAGAATATTTTTAAATGCCTGTATAATAAAAATCTTGTACGCATCTACAAGAATTTTATCCAAATATTTAATTTAACTCAGCGGTGCAACAGCCCATGATTGCAAAGGCCTGTTGTGCCCCTCTCAGCATATGTGACCTTGGGCCCTGAGGTACATGAGCAGATGTTCCGGTCAGATGGTCAATCTGGAGCGAAATCCCCAGTGTTAAGTTCCCCAGCAAGCTTGGTACTTATATATCGACTCACTGAAGGGATGAAAGGCTGAGTTGACCTTGCTCAGCTTGGGGTTTGAACCTCGGACCTGTGGTGAGGAACCGCGCGATGCCCTACCACTCAGCCACTGGGCTTCCAAATATTTATCTTATCAGAAATATTGGTGCTTAGTCTTCTAACACTTATGATTCCACGTCAATCGTAGAGAGAAGTATGTATAAATGAGTATTGTTGCAAATTATATTCAAAAACGTTAAAGTTGTTTTCCCTGCCACGACATTCTCCTTGTGGAAACTTGAGTTTTACAGGCATAATTCGCTTCTCAGCGTAAACTTAAAAAATAAGATTATAGAAACTACTTCCCCCATAAAAAAAGGGGGGCACATACAACAATTAAATGAATTTCATTAGCATTAAATTTCTTATTTATCTTCATACTAAGAAGAAAATTAACTTGTATATATAAAATAATTAAATATTGAAAATCAAAGTGTATTTTTTTCATGGTGTTGTCATTTAAATTTTAGATGTACTAATAGAAAAATCCTTAAATGTGGCAATTTCCTCCGATTTAACCTTATATTGAAAAATTTAAACACATGAACATTGCCTCAGCTGTTGCCAGTTACCTTAATACACACATGGCACGATATTTCTTTCAACCACGTAAATGTGTACATATTTTAAAAACAAGATTCTAAAACTAGGAAATAAAAATTAAGATTGCAAATTAAAACTAATTAGTATACCTTCACATCTCTTTCCATCCGAGTGCAACTCGAATCCAATGGAGCATTCACATTTATATCCACCAATTGTATTGACGCATTTTTGCTCACACCCGTGGCTTTCGTCAGCGCATTCATCTACCTCTGAAAGGGAAAAAATATACTCAGAATCATTATAAGTCTATGAATAATATAAATAACTTGTGAGATTTTTATCATAGTTCAATAGAGAAATGGTATTGCTGTCATTTAAGACTGAATTATGACATGTTTATGAATTAATTAAAAAAGTTAACCGGCTTCAAAAAGGAGGGGGGGGGGAGCGTTCTTGCAAATGCTACATTTTAGTAAAATTAAGCAGAGGTTGGTCTGAGTAGTTTGTTTCAATTCAATCTCTGATTATTGGTGCTTAAAATCTATTTTAGCCCCCTGATTTGGCGACAAAAATTTTGCACCAAATTTTTATTGAATTTTCATGCCGAAAAGGCAATTAGCAGGAAATGGTAATCTTGCCAAAACCGGCCTTTTTTAATCATTTTTCGTATGGTAGTCAGTTTTCACAATGCATGTAGTTGACATAGGAATGTTTTTCTGGAATGGGCTGGAAGCGAAGTGACGAGTGGATTTTTTTTCTATTTTTGAATGAAATAGGCAAAAGAAAGAAGTGTTTTGGTGAATAAATGAAGAATGGGTAGCATCATAATTTTTACTGTCCAAAATGTGACAAAAAATTCCTGGAGTTTTTTTTTGATAAAGTTACATACTGAAAAATCAGCATCCCAAAATCAGCCTAAAGCATGCATTTGCGAAGTTTTCCCACCATTGCTATTTAGAAGTCACTTTTTTTCTACAATTTTCTTCTAGAAGCCAAGTTTGAAATCTCGTTTTTATAGACGTTTTCCTTCACAGAAACGTAACTAAAGGATTTATTTCCATTTTTGAATGAAAGAGGTAATAAAGTATTGATTGGTTATTGTATGTAAGAAGGATTGAGCACGCTCATTCGGTATAGTGGTTAGCGACGCTAAATGCTGTGCCGTAGGACCTGAGTTCAAATCCTGGAGAAAGCATAGATGCTTCTAAATGTGGAAGGCCTTCGCGGCATGGGGTTACTCTAAATAGCCGACGATCCACAAGTCTTTTCGTGAGGTTCGTGGAAGGGGAAGAGATGTGGGAGGCCCCTGATCACCCCTAGGTGTTCTCTCTCAAAGTTGGAGTTGGAAAAAGCCAAAACGTAAACTGTCACCTGTATGGTGCTCAAGGTTATAGCTAACGACAGGTGTACAATCTAGCCCTTTGCCATGATTAATTTTGTGTGCCTCGATCTAGCACACGCCGATTAGGTGGCATTAATAACAACAATAAGAAGGATTGATAGCATCTAAATGGTACTTCCTTTGTTCTTCCTGCTGTTACATTTTAGAAACTATGCTTTTTCTACTTTTTTTTTTCTTTCTTGAAACCAATTAAAAAACGCGCAACTTAGTTTGCTGCAAATTAGACGACATGTTTTCGCCCCAAAAAATCAGGGGGCTGAATCGCGATTTTACCTTATTAACGCCGGAGGTATTTGTGAAAAAGTGTTAGGGGACCGAATATTAAAATATTTCCCAAATGATTAATCTATAAAATGTGCAACATTTTTCTTGGTTACAGCTTTTTAACAAAGGACTGACCTGTGACGAAATTGGCAGAGAATCCCATCTTGAGGACGGAGCTGTCCGAGAAGAACCGGACAAGCATGTGATTGGAAGTAGAGCGGACCTCTTCTGGTATCTTGTAACCGCACAGCCGAGCCAAGAATGTGCTGTGCAAATCTAGACCGTCACGTACTTCAACAAAATCATAGCCGCAATTATCGTGGTACTCCACCTGACATAGCAAAAACACATTTCTGCTTAAGAATATCTAGAATAGCTTGTTATTTCAAGTAAAAGAAAAATAATTAAAAATACTTCGAATCCGAATCCGAGTAACTTAACCACTACACCAAAATGATCACCATGGTGCGAAGGTTGTTACTGGCTTATATAGATTATATCGCTACACAACTACCAAATAAAGAGAAAAGAAGATAATGAGATTTCGAAAAGATAAATAACGGAGCATATTCATAAAATTGTTGTTTGTATGAGAGATCATTCTCATACAATATACAATAACTGTATGACAACGAGTGTAATAAAAGTAAGATGTAATTAAGTTATTAATTTTCTATTTTAGTATGCAATTTTTTTCATACTAAAATCTAAAAATAAAACTTAAGGATACACTTTTTATAAACTTTCTTCACACACATATTGTTTTTGATAATCATATATATTATAATTTGTTGGGTAAATACATTTTTTCTTGTGTTTAAGCATAAATTCTTATACTCTCTTATTCTTAATTTAAGGTTTTTAAAAAAATATATATAAACGCAGTCACATTTAAAAAAATTTTTCTCGTTGCATGTTGTTGTTTTTATCATTTTCTGATACTGCTTGTTTATATAATTTAAAGCCAGAAATGAAATGGGCTATATTCATGATGATCATGTGATAAATATAATTACTGTTTTCCATCGAGTTCAAAGCTGATATTTGACTTGTACAACATTTTGTACTAGCAAAAACCAGACACAATTTAAAATTTGATGATTGAGCAAAATTTTTAAGTATTAAGATTCTTCAAAAAAGGTTTTCCAAAATAAAAAAAAAATCTTATGTTATACTGTTTTTTAAAACCATTTTATTTTCCTGTGTGTGTTTTTAACAAATAAAGTGAAATGCGTTTAAAGGGGTTCACCCATGTGATGGGTTCAAAAATTTAAAAAAAAATTTCCCATAAATTGCTTCTTTAACATGTCTAGAATACGCTGGTAAAGTAATTTTTTAAAATTCGAAGTCTTTATAAAGAAGCAAGTGTTAGAAGAGCAGCTGTTCGAAGCACTGATTTGGCAATCGAAGGCTGGGCCTATTGTGTACAGTCGGCTTGATACCATTGACCCTTCTATGAAAATATACGTTCATACAAGTTTGTAGAGGTTTAAAAGAAAGTATCTCTAGTTATTGAATATTTCATCGAACTTGTTTTAGTCTTCACCATCAGGCATCGCCGATTGAAGGTAAGTTAAGATTTTCATTGTTTAAATCAGACTTGAAACTTTAAACGCGTTTTTATCAAAAATGTGTTTTTCAAACTTTCCTCCCTCATATCTCAAGAACGGTTTGACGGAACGACTTCAAATTTATAGAGTAGACTCAGAATACACACACACATATACGCACCAAATGAACAAAAATCATTCCAAAATTCAAAATATTTCTATTTTTTATAACAAAAACATAACAAACTCCCCCATGAAATTCGTAATTTTTTTTCAAAGGTCCACCAAAAATTAAATTTTTGATATTTTCAATTGAGTATAGTACATTCTGTGCATTTAAGCTTATCGATTAAAACACCGTTAATTGTTTTTGTTTCAGATAAGCCAATCAGCCAGAATCATGGAGGAAGGAAGGATTTTCTAGGCGGATGTGTTCAGATCGCTATAACTCACGCTCTATTGAATATTTTTGGCTAAACCTTTATATACATACTCTTAAAATACATATAAATAAATAATACAAAAATTAAAGTCCTATCTTTTTACTGGTTGTCAAAAAAAATTCTCTAAAAATGCTTAAAAAATAGGCCGTTAAATGGGTGAACCCTCTTAACGCGAAAACGCTTACAGAGGACATATCGGTTAACACGAAGTATTACAATGGTCCTGACAAACTACTATATATTTTCATGAACTTTTTTCTCTCAACACAAAACGAAAATCACTTAACAGAACAAAATATTGTTCTTCCGGGAATGAACAAAATACGGAAAACAACAGCCATGCAGGTGAGATTTAAGAGGGGTGGGGAATGAAAGACAGGTTTTTTACATGTTTTGTATAAAGGAATCTAACTTGGCTTTGGAATACTCTTGGAATAACCTATGACAGTAGCCAATTTTGTTTATCTAAGTTACTTTCACCCTTCACCCCTATACACGCAACACAAAAACATCTCATTTCCCATCAGTTGGCTTTGGAATTCGGTGACGAGTACATCGCAGTAAAAATCAGTGAGTTTGCTTCGTCAATGGTGAAATGAATAACAAAATGGATGAAATCGAATACTTTTGGATGCAAAAAAAAAACAATGCAAAAAAAAAATCAAGTTTTTGTGAATGCTTTTGTTTCATTAATTTTCATTAAATATATATTCGTATACTTATCTATATAAATAAAAAGTACTATAATAAATTTAATTTTGTTGAATATATTATTCTTTTTCAATATCTTTTAACACGAAAAAATTGTTCAGTCCCCTCAGTTTTGTGTTAAACAGTTTTCACTGTATGTTTTTTTATGAAAAGTCTCAGTAAAACTCAAAAGATGGCAGAAGTGAGGCGATAAAACTAGGGGGGGGGGACACGATTGCATTTATCATGTGACTTTGACGTCATATGAACTTAGCTCGTTACTCCTTTTTCTATTTTGTCATTAATAAATTATAGCTTAAAAAAACTAAAAAACACGCTTTTTTATCGATCTAAGTTGTAAAGTCATCTTTTAGTAGCCAAACTTGAAATTAGTCACCAAATCAGGAAATGGGATCTGAAATGAGTCGTCAGATGCGGGATGGGGTCTGAAAATGGGAAATCGTTAATCCTGATCAGGACAATGAAAAAAAATTTAAAATTATTGTATTGCCATCGGTCCTTGAAAAGTGAGCAAAATTTTGAATTAATGCGACCTTTTAAAGTGGGTAAAAGTTGAGTTCAAAGATTCTGTTACATACAAGTGAAGCTTATAAAAGAGTGTTAATAATAATAAAAAGCAGTTCTTTTACAGCAGTGAAAAGAGAATGATTCCAAAATATAGATCTAATAACAATTGTAGAATATAAGAAATGCAGCTTTTTTGAATGAAAAAATAATTTTCTTTTACTTCGAATGCTTGGAATGTAAGAGCCACTTGACTGCCGGGTGCTACGGAAATCTTCCAAATGCATTCTTTGTTGGCTCTATATTCGTCTGGATAGTTAGGGCTTTGAATTGTGCCTTCTGACTGTTCTAGAAGCCCGCCACAAAGAGCTGAAACGAAATGGATGAAATATGTTAGGAGGAGGAAAAGGAAACTTATAAATAAAAACTTAATATTGAAAAAGTTTCTTAAAACCTATTTTTAAAGAAAAGAAAGTGATTTGTGGAAATTTATATCCGAACTTGAATTAAATCATGTAATTAAAATCAATATGTATATTTTAAGTTTTTCATTCTTAATATTAATTTTCATACTAATTCAAAAACTGTTCATTTATTTCCTGCGAAGCTCTTAAGGTTTTCATTGGTAAAGTTTTACAATGAGTATTTCAAAAAGAAATTTTAACCCTTTATCGACCGACGGTACTTATAAGTACCACTCACTTTAAAATTACGTAGAATAACCATTTTTATGAATACTCTGACGATACTTAGCAAGAATAGTCTTTTATATCCACTCCATGTAAAGAATTATTTAAGATTGTTAAACATTTAAAATCAAAAATTATATGATTTTGCTTACGCCATCGACGTGTATCTGTTTCAATCGCTGAATCAAGCATGTCGTGATCAATTATTTCTATTTTGTTTTTAGGGCCACTGCTCTGTTTCCGTTTTTTACTGCAAATAACAATTGTTTCCCTTTCAATACTTGCGTCATAGTAAAACTCTTGAATGCTATTTAACATATATTATTGATGTTTATGATAAAAAGAGTATTTAAAAAAAAAAAAAAAAAAAAAAAAAAAAAAAAAAAAAAAAAAAAAAAAAATCTTAATAAAAAAAAAAAAAAAAAAAAAAAAAAAAAAAAAAAAAAAAAAAAAAAAAAAAAAAAAAAAAAAAAGGTGTAAAAAGAAGTATATTTTAAAAAAATTCATAAATACGACAGAAAACGATGTTGGAATAGACTGAATATAGAGATTAACTGCAGAATGGGATAAGTCATCGATTGAGTGGCCAGAATGAAGATTAAATTTTTTCTTTTGAAAGGTGTGGAAATTAATTTTTCTCATCCAACAAATGGTTGCCTTCGATTATAAGCCGCACCCAATTTTCAGTAGCATTAATACAGGAAAAATAGTGCGGCTTAGATTCGAGTAAATACGGTACATGAAAACTTTTATAGTTACAAATATTAACGAACAACACATAACACATTAGCATTTCAAGCGTACTCATTTAGAAAAGAGGCGCCAAACTTTAACGAAACTGTTCAGAGCAGCTCATAGCACTTCAGAGAGAGAGAGATTTATGCTTTACAATCGCGGACACACTTTGCGTAGAGGTCGCTAGTTATCCCGCTGACCACTTGAGTGAAACTATCTCCCTGACTTACGATCTCCTGAAATCCGCAGCGACAATAGCCATTACTGGTGGCTGTAGGTTATGTTGATGCGAAACGGGATATCCACCTGCCGCCGCTGACGATGCTTAGAAAATGAGAAAGCAGTCTCTAAAGTTCATTATTTAGGAAGGATATTCCCTCTGTCACCGCCCATTAAGGGAAAGATTATTTCCGTGGGAATGAGAATGTTTCATGGATTGGCTGAAACATCGGCCTAGGTAATCGAAATGATACATGGTTATCGGTTCCTCAGTTAAATCAATATATATTTCAATAATTCTACGATGTTTATTCTAGTTTTTATTATATCGGTTGCGGCCTCCACAGTGCCACCTACCGCAAGTTGTGTAAATGAGTTTGAGCGTTCGAAAGGAAGAGTACTGTTTAGTTGTTTTGTGTTATCTTAGATGAAGCCAACAACAAAATTTTGTAAATTGTTTTCTGTTTAATTGGTTTTATTAAACATATGTTCAATTTTAAAGTTAATACAAATAACTGAAAACTGAAAATATCTAAATTTTGTATTGTTTCCCTTTGTAAGATTTACTTTCAGTAAATTAATAATCTTTTGTTTTCTACTTTTCAAAATGCTCGCGGCCACCTCGTACAGTCACCTTGCCCACCTAGGGGGAGCGCCCCACAGTTTGAGAAACCCTGGTCTAAGCGACTGAGACAGCATTGACCGATAATCGGTTGTAGTGCTTCAAAAGAAGAACTATAAGTAAATATCACTGAAAAGGGAGATTTTTTTTCGTTTTTATCAACAACAAATATGTTAGGAACGAATTGCTTATTTTTCCAGTACGAATTAATATTTCACTCATTGCGGATTTATTTAGAGCGGTAATTTCGAGAAATCAATTAACAGTTCTAAGTGTAGTATTCCTGCATTTATATACAGATTTCATTTCCCATACCTTTAGATCAGTGCTTCTCAAACTTTCAATGTTTGCGACCCATTATTAAGTCGTAATTTGCCTCGCGCCCTTCTTCCTTATAATAACAATACATTGAATTCAAAAATACTATACTTTGACGCTAAAGGTACAATAGGACTTTAACCTCTTAAGTCCCACCGTCGTATATAAACGTCTTGCTCACAAAGCGTAACTACCTGACGTATATATACATCTTTTCAAAATACGATCTTCTCTGTGCACTGTTATCCATAAAATTATTCTGAAGACTTTGGAATGCATAAAAGGACCTTGACAGTGTTTGCGTAGGACTTACTTATTTCAGAGGAATTGCTTATCCCCCCCTCCCCAATACATCACATACACTTGCCTGAGAGGAAAATGGTGGCATTCGGAAGCACAAATCGCGTACCTTTTTTTATCTGCAGTTAAGGAATTAATTATAAACCATACAAATTACTAAAATAAATGTTAATTTTTGTATATAATTTTATATGCGACAAGCCCATGGGGCCACTGGTAATTATTAAATTTGTTGTCATAGTATTGTTTAAATTAAGAATGAAATACACTGTGCATTACTGATACATTTACAAGTTTATTATTTCAGTGTAAATGTGTATTTTATTTTTTTATTATGTCAGAATGTAATTTGATTGTATACTTTCAGCAAATTAATAATTTTTTTAAAATAATTCTTTGCTTACGCTTTTCAATATGCTCGCGCTCCACAGTTTGAGAAGCGCTGCTTTAGATTGATTTCATGAAGTACTTACCTTCATATTTTGCCTGAAATCCTTTGTAGAAGATTGGAGTGGGTAACGTGTGATAAATCACCAGCATTCTGTGCCCTGACGAAACGAATTTCTCTTTGGAGACTCGATTGCCACAGAACCTGCCTGAGGAAAATGAAATGTTTCAGCTACATTCATATCATACTCACCTTTACAAATACATGACTATTCAAACAGATCTTTTTTTTTTTAATTATAATCTCAAACAGAACGCTTAAACTTACATTTTTTAAAACATTATCAACAGATTAGTATAAAATTCTACAGATCTACGGGGTATCACTTTGGTCTAGTGGTATGTTATGTGCTTACAGATCAGAATGTACCGAGTCCTGTCCTCCTCATTGGTGACACTGGCTGAATTTAGAAAAAGGCAACGTTCTGATATATCGTGGCGCCATCTATCCGCAAAAAGGACAACTAAACACTCGCCAGACTCAACTCGGTGAAATAAAGTCGTTCGACTCACGTGACGCATCTCCTCCAATTACAGCAACAACTGCTCACGCAACACGCTCTGCAAAGCAACTGTATCGTTCATTCGCCTATCCACCGACTCACTGGTGGGAGAGTGTGTAGCAGTATCCTCTATATAAGCCAGTAATAGCCTCCGGACTGAAGTGATCACTTTGGTCTAGTGGTTAAGTAACTCGGCTTCAGATCCGAAGGTCGCGGTTTCTGACCTGCCGGATAAGCACGCCACTTTCGTTACCTTAATTTAAAATACTTATATAATATTTGATTTCACAGAATTTACACGAAATATCATACTTTGTGCATCCAATTACTTTTTTTTGCACGGTTGATACGTTCCTTAGAAAAACTTTCAAAAGGAATCGTGTAAATATATATTTGCGACTTATGGCAAATTTAGGGATACGCTCTATATCTTTAAAAAACCGAGTAAGATGAAAAGTCTCTAAATATTTTCGTATAAAACAGTATAAAGAAAGTAATAATAAAACTATTTTACATATTTATGAAACAAAAACAATTCCTTTCTGTTACAAAAAAAAAATTAAATTAATGTACAGTAAAAATTTAGTCTATAAGTACACGCGGGCTGAGTTTTGAATTGAAAACTTTTTAATCGAGTGTTTTTCAATTTATCCGACTACTTGAGACAACTTTAAAAAAAAAATTAGTCTTACAGTAGTCGCATATGATGTGTAACATCTGACTTGTTATCATGGTAAATACGCAATAGTGACTTTAATCCTGATAGAAATGAATCAGTTATGACTGGAAAGGATTTTCTATCGAATAGTTATATCTTTAATGAAAATTTTATTTAATTAACACAAGGAGTAATGCAGTTTTTTATCAAAAATATTTATTATTGTTCAATTTTGGGAAGAGTGGAGACAATACATTTATGAAAACTAAAGTATGACACATATACTTGAGATTTCAAAACATTTAAAAATCGTTGAAGAACGGCGTCAATAACAGTACCACTGTTAGTTGTCGAAACATTTCGATTAGTGTTCATTTCGAGCTTGAGTTCATCTTTCAGAAAAGCTATGAGCGGCTCAGCTTCTGGCAAACTGAAGTTAATGTTAAAATCACCTCTCAAAATCATGGGAAGCGAGTGATAGTTTTTTTTAAAAAAGAGCAGAACCACCTTCGGTATACGGTAAAAGTACAAAATGCAGGAAATCTTTAATTTTTTTAAACGGTTTGATTCGGAGAAATGTATGCGACCACCAAAATGACAAGACTTGCTGGTATGTGCGGTAGGCGGGCGTCTTAATTGCTACTGCAGTTGGACCCCCAGACGAGGGTAGCGAAGAGACACCTTCAAGCGCATGCTTAAAAATTAGAATTATTAGAGAAAATTAAAAATACCCGTTTACTTAATTAGTTTTTTTATTCGAGAAATCTTTTTTAATCACAATTAAAAATATTATATTGACAATGACAGGAATTAACCTCAAAGTATGAAAATGATAAGCACTTAAATATTTATTCAAATAATTCCATATTACTTACTCCTATTTTTTTAAGAATGATGAGCTTTGTCAGACACTTAACAGGAAATATAATTATTAATATATAGTTTACACACATATAAATATATCCTCAGATTTCACACACAACGAGCCCTGAGACTTTGACAATTGAGCGTAAGAATCACAAGTTTATTCTGGATGAAGTCTAATAAGACTTGCTGGTATGTGCGGTAGGTGGGCGTCTTAATTGCTACTACAGTTGGACCCCCAGACGAGGGTAGCGAAGAGACACCGTCAAGCGCATGCTTAAAAATTAGAAATATTAGAGAAGGTGGCGTGGCAGGAGCGGACACATAACATTTCGTGGGCTGAGCGGACACTTTGAAACTCATCGTGGTTTGAGCGGACACATTCCCCCCCCCATCTTAGAACAGATTCGATTACCGAATTACAAGGATAAATACATTTTTGCCAATCAAATTTAATTACTTGTATTAAATTGTTAAGATGTTATAGTGCGAATACATTTTAAACATAGCGAAATGTAATAGAAATAAAAACTTTCAGAGAAATATTTAAAAATTAATAGTAAGTAACAATATAATGAAAGGTATGAACGAATTTCAGGCATTTTGTAGAAAACTGTATTTTAGAGTCAAATAAATATTAGAACAGTTGCAATAGCCATACAATTAATTAGTTTCATGAAAGGAAGTAAAAATAAATACTCGAAGTAAAATACGCAAGATGCAAGTAGATAAAAGTAAATA
>BMAO01001125.1:0-22287 GCA_019973975.1 Trichonephila clavata | reverse complement strand
GACCAGTGTGGCGGTGCATAACGCAGCTGTTCAGCATCCTCTCTCCACGGTGTCTCCAGACTTGAATCCGACCATCGTGGTGTTGCAGACAGATGCGTGACTCGTCAGTAAAGACAACTTCATTCCATTCTGCCGCCGACATCCTTCTTCATCGCACCATTGGCGGCGGAGACATCTGTGGTTCTGCGTCAAGGGTAGACCAAGCAATGGACGTCTTGCGGACAGACCACTCTGCTGTAAACGGCGTCGAATGGTACGCGCAGACACTGAATGGTGCGTTACAGACTCAATGTGCTGTGCTATGGTTCATGATGTGACTGAGAGATCCGTCACTGCCATGCGCACAATTTGAATATCCACACGTGAAGTGGTGCACTGAGGTCGATGCGATCGACCACGTCGGTCCGTCGTACCCTCATGCATCCAACGGTCACATATCCGTATTACAGTTGTTTGGTTTCGTCGAACACGACTACCGATTTTCCTGAAAGATAATCCACAATCTCGGTAGGCCACTATCCTTCCTCTGTCGAACTCGGATACTTGATTAAAGGCTGATCGCTATTTTCTACGAGACATAACTAATCTTTTTTTTAAAAAAAAACAGCACAAGAAAAACACAATTGCCGAACTTGAAATCATCGAAATCTCCAACACTTAAATAGCACTTTGAGGTGGCGGCACAGGCGTGCGTGATGTGTGTCTGAGCTGAAATTCTAATCATATTTGCATATCTTACCTCCGTTAATGCATGTTGTAAATTTCATGTTATTTGCGTGCTTCTTTCAGGGTGTTGCATTTACGGTGGCCAGCAGTGTATAATGAAGGGAAATACTTGTACCTTACGTTGTCTATTTCTTATTTTAATAAATATATTAAAAAGTACATAATATATGTACAATTTTAATTTTTTTAATATTTTTGTTGAAGAAATAGTAATATTTTATACCGTTTATTTTTATTTTGTGAAATACTTTTAAATGATGCAAAATTAATAATATACAACTGTATTATTGACCTTTATTCCTCACTCGCATTAGCGTGGGAATCGAATTGTTTCAAAATGTCCTACTGTGTGGCACGCTGAATCATATTGATAGATTGGTTTGGCATGCCACTTCTAAAAGGTTACCCCCCGACCCCTGTAATAACACATCATAAAAAATACATATCATCAGTCGTACTAAATATGTCTCGTAATTATTCTCTTTTAAATTCAGAAATGAAATGCTAGGCATTTTTTAAAGCAATATCTCTTAAAATGATTGAGGGGGGAAAGGAAAGAAAAAAATTACTTAAAAAATTTCTGAGCTGGAGAAACATAAAAGAACCTAGTTTTAGAATGGGTATGGAATCTCCTCTCTTCATTTTAAATCTGAGTTAAGTATTACTATTGGATTGTTCAGAAAGTAATTTCTCTCGCTTTTTCCCGACATAGGGTTTAATTGTATTTTTTCACACCTCACTTCACACTTCAATCCCATAATCATTATATGTTTTGAGAGCAGGGATGTCGTAAGGCATTGGACAACTGGGCCCAGGGCCTCGCCTTCGGTGGGGACCTCGTTTCGTTCCTGACTCTGTCAAAAAAGTTCATGATCAAGATAATTTTTTCATGGTTAAATATAATTCCCGTACATATTCTCCGAAAACCAGGGAATTTCAAACTGCATGTCAACTAGCAAAAGTGGCACGATACTATTATTATGTGATGACCATTGTCTATGTCTAGGATTAGGCCTAATACCATAAGCAATCACTCAACTCATTTAGTCGAAATGCGGCCATAGGTCGGGCTGGTGTGTGCCTTGATTTTTGAGATTGTGAATCGTGCATATTAATTTGTTTTAAGGTTTGGGGAAAATTAACCCCAAGGGATGTTGCGAGGGGTTAAGGGGCGTTATAAATTCCGATTTTAAAACTATTAGACGTACAGTCTTGAAATTTCGTAAGCAGATTCCTCTTATAGCAGGGGTGGGCAGACTTTTACATGGTATGGTCTACTTCTACTTTTTTCAAGGTGTGGCGGTCCACCTTGTGGCGTAGGTGTGATGAGCTAAGAAAAGCTCACCAATACTAATATTTTAACAAGAATAAATATAGAATGTGTACTTATCTCCATAACTACAATAAAAAGGCTTACTTTTTTTAAAACCAAGTTCTAAGCAAAATGCCAGACACAAATATAATAATTTCCCCACAAATTTAATAATATCAAATGATGCATTTATACGACCAAGTAATTCAAAATGCATTAAAAAATAAATCATTTTCATTTATACTTAGTTCTCGTAATTACTGTCTCAGTAGTAGACTTAACCTTCATATTGTCAGCCTTAATCATGAATATCTAGGTATATAATTAATTACTAACTGCTAATCATGCACTGGATTCTAAGTGGTCGTCTGTGAAACTGGAATGATATGTTGTCTTAAATATTTTCATTGTTCAAAATGCAGATTCCCACACATAGGTAGAGCGTAAGAACGATGTTAAATGAAATGCAGCTTTTTTTTTTAATTTTGGTAATTTACTTCGTCCATTAGATTCCAAAAGTTATTCTTTTAAAATTAAGTCATTTTGAAGGAGAAAAACTTCGTTTTCCTCAAGAGATAAAGAAAGCGAGTAAGAATTTTCAGTTATATTTTTCACATCAACATTGTCAGATGGGCATGCATGAATGCAACTATTGGTTCGAGTCTAGTAAATTCTTGAAAACGTCTCTCAAACTCGGAGTGCAATTTTATTATTGTATCATAATATTTTTCTTTGCTTCATGTACTTCCATTTTTAACCACAACTCATTAAAACTATTTTTGAAGTTTTTCAATTCATTCTTCATCAATTGAGAAGATGTTAGCTTTTACTTGTTTTTGAAAGTATTAACAAATCCAATTCTACTATTTTTTGATTTTTTCCTTCACATTTTATGTTCAATTAATTAAGTATTATATCAAAAACAAAATCTAAATACATCAACCAAACGGCATCACTAAGTTCAACGTATGCTTCACTTTTTAATTCCAAAAAAAAACTTTTACCTCTTGTAGTAGGTCCCTGAATCATTGTAAGAAAAATACTCCGACTTAACCAAAGAACATCTGCGTGATATAATAATTCCCGTAATCAGATTCATTTTCTTTGAGTGTACCCGAAACATTCTTCTCAGAAAACTTCTTCCTAGAACTGAGTTCACAATTTTCATGCAGATTCCCATCACATGACGCATATTTAGAATGTTACAATACAAGGTCTGTTGGTGAATAATGCAATTATAAGAAAGGAAATATGGTAAGTCATCATCTCTGATACACATAGCCAGAAAGCCATTGACTGTGCCGGTCGTTGATGGGGCCCCTTTTGTTGTCAACGATACAACTTTATAAAGCGGATTTTTTCCCCTCCTCTATGTATTTTTTGAAAGCACAGAAAAGATTTCCACCCCGTGTTTTCCTCTTTCGAAGGAATATTGTTAATAATTCTTCTTTTACACTTATATTCTTAAAAACCATTCTTATATATTTGCAAAGTAGAGGAATATGCACCACTTCCGTAGATTCGTCAAACTGCACACACAAGGGAAAACAAATACAGTAATATCTACGTTCACCTAATCAGCAGATCAGAATTCATCATTTCTAAACGGCGCGTGTCAGTTCTACGACGAAAGTTGTAGGTTTTGAATTGCGGAAAAAGTTTCATTTTTGTTTTTGAATGAATCAAATAACGAATAGATGGTTTCCAATAACGCTTTTTTTTATAACTTTACCATCTGCCAAAGGTTTATTACGTTTTACTAAAACACGACTTACATGAAAAGTTGCAACTGTTGCAGCTTTAGATATAGTATTGGATTTAATAAAGCATCTCTGTTGTCCAATTAATTGAGATTAAAATTCTTTTAATTTTTGCTTACGCAATTCGCTTTTTAAACGGAAGTTTTTAATCAAAACTTTTATGCATATTTTTGAAATGCCTTTCAACATTTCATCTTTTTCGAAGTGCCACACTTGCATGATATACACTCATGGACAAAAAAATTAGCGTACCAAGAAATAATTGCGGGATCGTAACAGAACTTGGCATGAAGGTACATGTCGGGGACATATGCAAATGATTAGAAATGCAGCGTGATTGCGCATTACGTATAGCCAGTAGATGGCGTTTAACATCGTTCTCCGTGGAGTATAAAACAGGTAACCAAAGCTTGTTTGAGTGTGCTGAATCGTTTAAGAAGGAAGCGCTGAGGTAGACATGCCCTTACGCTGTTTTCGAAAACAATATGAGCAGTTGTCGCAGTTTGAGAGGGGGAGAATCACTGGCATGATAAAAGATGGGTGGTCAGTTAGGCCAGTAGCTCGTCAATTAGGCCGCTCTGATTGTGTTGTGAGAAGGTGTTAGGACCAGTGGATCCGAGAGATGTCATTTAAAGGAAGACCAGGCTAAGACGCCCTCGACAGACCAGTCATAAAAAAAAACTTCAACATGGTAAGAAATGCACGCGTACAGCCAACTGCTTCATCGGCCGCCATCCAGGCACAGGTGTGACGGATCTGTACGGTTCTTTACTAATCCTCTACAAATTTCTTTTAAGTTTTATTTATTTCAACCAATCTCCACCGGGAGCCAAAGCGTGATTTATGCAAATGAGATATTTTATATAAGTTCGGGTTTAGCGAGTTATCGAGAGAGGATGAAATGAAATGAGTAATAGTTGTCAAGTGAAGAAGTAGATTTCGTAAAGTAAAGTGAATCGAAGCGTCGGTAATCCAACTTGCAGTTGTTGATAAAATTAGTCCGTAGAAAAGCTACGAGAAAAGCTGAAGATAGATTTTGTATATTAAAGAAGGAATTCTAGCTTTGATCCGATCCAATCAAGATCCAAGTAACCTACAAGACGAACCTGCCATAGTTTAAGAAATCAGGTTAGTGATTTAATAATTGTAATTACGTATACGTGTGTAGCTGTAAATGTACGCGCTTATCCTTCGTGGATTCAGTTTAGATTTCGTAGTTCCGCAATTAGTGACCCCTTCTCATTCTCCACTGTATTTTATTGTTCTTATATTTGAATAGTGTATATGACCTTTTCCTTGATTAAGAAAAATTAATAAATATTGTTATTTGTAAATGTATCTTGTGAATTCGTTAACTCGCTTACACATTTAAGTATGAGTAATACTAGACAAGATGAGGATAATGTTAGGGGAGGTTATAATACACGACACAGGTAGCACCTTCGCTAGGGGCCCCTGTGTCTTCTCGAACCATACGAATGCGCCTGGTTGAAGGACATTTGGCATCACGGTACCCATTACGTGTGCTGCCCTTGACGCCGAACCATCGACGCCTCCGTTTGGAGTGGTGCCGCGCACGAAGAAACTGGACTGCAACGGAATGGAACCAGATCGTCTTTAGCGACGAATCCAGATTCAATCTCAGCAGTGATAACAATCATGTTCGTGTGTGGAGACCCCGTGATGAACGCCTCAATCCGACCTCTGCTTTACAGTGACACACCTCTCCCACAGCTGGTGTGATGGTATGGCGTGTCATTTCCTACAATACACGGTCACCCCTAGTATTGATCCGCGGCACCATGACAGCCCAGGGGTATGTCCATGACATCCTGCAACCACATGTGTTGCCACTCATGAAACAGCTCCCAGGGGCCATTTTTCAACAAGACAATACACGGCTTCACACGGCAAGAGAGACTCTATTACTACCCTTCCTTAACCTGCCCGATACCCAGATTTGTCTCCAACCGAGCACATCTGGGTTCATTTGGGACGGCGAGGTGGGCATCCCACGAGTTTGAACAAACTAGAAGCATGGTTAGAGCAAATATGGAACGAAATGTCTCAAGACATCATACAGAACTTGTATGCCTCAATGGCCGATCTTATCGCATCGTGCATTCGCGGTAGAGGGAGTTCAGCAGGGTATTAAATCCTCCGTTCTTTTGCCTTTTTCTCTGAAATAACTGATCCTTTTTCTTTGATTTTCTAATCATTTACTTACATCAAAGTAGTCATTACGTATATAACATTTCGTTTCATTTTGACGACTCCTTATTGGTGCGCTAATTTTTTTGTCCATGAGTGTATATAGCACACACATTTTGCATCCACCATTGTAAAAAAAACCTAACACTTGTTTCCGACATTAAATGCCTCTTTTAAAATATGACAGATTACTATTTTTTATACAAAAATTCAAGTAACATAAAATGTTCAAGTTGATTGTTTGAACAACTATGAACGATTGCTGGACCGTGGAGTGTTGACGTTTCAATGCAGCGAACATACGTTATCTGGTAAATCTGACGTGAAGGTGGTCACCCCAAAATGTCTTGGCGGTCCACCGGTCGATCGCGATCGACTTATTGCTCACCCCGGTCTTATAGGGTAGCGATCCGCTGCAAAATGGGTTCAGTTTAAATCGATTCCCAAGTGGTGTTACGGGGCTCAAGGAGCGTTATAAATAGTTATTTCCATTTTTAAACTACTGAAAGTACAGTCCTGAAATATGATAAGAAGAATCCTTTCATGGAGTAAAGATGCGCTATATAATGTGTTTTGTGAAAATCGACAACAAGTGGTGTTGCGGGGGCTCAAGGAGCGTCATAAATAATTTTTACCATTTTTAAACTATGAGACGTATAGTCTTGAAATTAGGAAAACAGATTCCTTTCGTTTTGTAGAGAACCGCTACAAAATGAGTTTCACGAAAATCAAACCACAAGTTTCATTTCGGGGGATTAAGGGGCGTAATAGATAAATGTTTCCGTTTTTAAACTGTTATATCTAACTACTTGAAAACTGGTAGGCATGTTTCTTCCATGAAACAGAGTTTTTCTAACAAAGAATAAAAAGAAAATCGACCCCTAAGGAGGGTTTCTAGGGGTCAAGGGGAGTTATAGAAAAAATTACTGTTTTTGAATAGTTAGACCCACGTACTTGAAATTTGTTAAGCATGCCTCTTTTATTGAATAGGGATCTACTCGGAATGTATTTTACGGAAATCAACTTCTGGGGAGCAGGGGGTTACTGGGGCGTATTGACAAAAAAATATTCTTTTCGAACAATAAGGACTATAATAGTGGAATTCGGTTTACATTTTCCTTTTGTTAAATTGAAATCCGCTAAGAACAGTTATATTGGAAAACGACACTCAACATAATTAAGGAGGGTATTGATAATGAAAACTTCGTTTTTGCTCTACTAGATTTAGACTTGAAATTTGCCTTGCATGTTTATTTTACGGAGTAAGGATCTACCAAAAATCGGTCTTGCGAAAATCCCCTTGCTTATAGGGTTACGAAAGTGCAAGGATCATTCTATGCTTCAATTTTAGAGATTTTTAGAAAATAAACCCCGCTTTTATGTAGAGAAATTTAAAAAAAATTTTTTTTTTGTATATACGCTGCCCTAGTCAGCAATGTTGATACAACTGTAGCAGCCATTCTTTTATATTTTTATATTTAACTCTGTTATTTTAATTTTTCACATCTCCTTTTAAATTCTGTTGTCTGGTTATCTTGCAATTTCAATTATTTTCAGTTTTTATCATGTTTATTCATCTCTCTCTTGTAGAGAAATTACTGTGTACATTATGACCACCTGTCAATAACGAGTTGGCCCACCTTTGGTGCGCAACACAGCTTCAACCCGCCTTGGCATGAATGCCACAAGTCCTTGGTAGATGGCCGGAGACAGATTGTACCAGATGTTTAGGCAACAGTCACTCAAATCCGAGATATTGCGAATTGGTGGTCTTTGAACTCTGAGCTGTCGTCCCATGACATCCCAAATGTGTTCTATCGGATTGAGATCCAGTGAGTTAGGCGGTCAGGACATTAACTGGAATTCAGCATCATGGTCCTGGAACCACTCCAACACAATTTTAGCCTTGTGACACAGGGCGTTGTCCTGTTGGAACATTCCATTTCAAGCTGGAAAAACAGAGGCAATGTAAGGGTGCAACTGGTCAGCAATGATGTCCAGATACCCTGTAGCATTCATGGTCTGCTCTACCATAACCACGGGTTCCAGAGACGCCCAAGAGAACGCCCCCCAAAGCATAATACCACCACCACCGGCCTGTGTATGACCTACTGTACATTGAGGGAGAACACGGCAATTCGGCGTGATGAATGACAAACCGTGATTCATCTGACCAGGCAACTCTCTCCCACTGATCCATGGACCAGTCGCGATGTTCCCGGGCCCAGCGCAGGCGAAGTTGGTGATGACGCTTGGTCAGCAAAGGCACACAAGTGGGACGTTTGCTGCGTAGCCCCATATCCAACAGTGTCCACTGAACAGTGTGCTCCAATACTGTTCTACTTGGCCCTGCATTGTATTGGGCTGTCAGCTGAGCCACTGTCTGGCTCCGGTTTTGTTTCACCTTGCGAGATAGTCTCCAATGACCTTTTTCTTTGATAGCGTGTGGACGTCCAACACCATGTCGTCTACTGCTGGTTTCGCCGTCATTCATCCACTTTGCATAAGTACTACAATTGTAGATCGTGAACAACCCACGAGTCGTGCAGTTTCAGAAATACTTGTTCCGAGCCTTCGAGCTATTACAATCTGCCCTCTATCAAAGTCGTTTAGATCCGCAGCCCTTCCCATCACACCCAGAAGTAAGTGTGAAAAAAAGAATGATTCTTCATACTTTCTAGCAGCAGTTAAATACCACTTCCATCTGATCATGTACCTTCTACGTCATCCAGGCGAGTTCATTGCAAAATGTAGGGGTGGCCATAATGTTTTGGCTCTTGAGTATATATATACAAACAGTATATATTTATAAAACATCGCGTGAAATTCCCAGGCAAGGATGTGGGTAACGGCTATTAATTTATATTGTTATAATTTTACTTTGTGGTTCGAAATATATCGAGAAATATATGATTGTTAATCATTCAGTTTATATTACTTCAAATTGTTTAAGAAGCATCAAAGAAACTGCGTTAAATGGTAAGCTTATTTGAGAAGGATTTATTGCACGCGCAACTAGCTTCAAAGATGTTTTGTGCTGCACTTTTTCGAATAACTTTGTTTTTGGAAATGATTCTAGAAGTTTAAAAATCTATATAATGTGATATTTTTTAATTATTACTAATAAAGATACATATTTCAGAATATTTTAATACTTTTTGAAAATTATTCTAGATTTTTAAATACTCATATAATATGATATTTTTTTAATTATTATTTATTAGGATACATAGTTCTCAATATTTTATTATCTATAAAACTTTTTAAACATTTATGTTAAGTAAGAATAAAGATGAATTTTTGTTATCATCTCTAGTTATTTTAGGGCCCCGGTATCCAAATCTTTCTAATCACAAACTCGTGGCACATTTTAAGAACGGGTCCAAGTCCTGATGGTTCTAAATACCCCCCTCCCCCTAGTCCAGAGGCTGAGGCACGTTCAACGTTCGGATACTCGAAGTCCTCACGTTGGCGTATTGTGGAAGTTTAGAGGGGGGTACCATCAAAGCGTAATCCTCATCACTTGGCTTTGTTTCAAAATTAAGGTCTTTCGTCAACGGTCTTAGTGTAGTTTCAAATTTCGACGTTATTTATCGTTCATTTCTTAATCAATATATCACACATTTCAGAAAAATACCTTGGTAAAGTATTTTTTGATATTCCTTTCTAAATAATTTCAATTGAATTAATAGAACTTTTAGAATGGTTGTCTGTTTAAAAACCAGTGAATTGAAAAGAAATCCACAGAAGTCAACGTCAACGATGGCAAATTACACTATTAATACTCTATAAACAGAACTTATCAATAATAAACAATATATGAGAATTTCTATCGGTGGCTTCATTCAAATAATTTATACGTCAATAAAAAAGGTGAAAGCATCGCGATAATTATATAGCATTTAGCTTTTCTTAGCCGAAAAATTAAGCTGGACTGCGTAATGAGCGTGGAATGAACAATATCTTAAATACTGCGAAATTTTAGAAAAAAATTGTATAAATGCGGGTGTGTGATCAGGAGTTTTTAAAGTTTCATCATCCAAATCTTCGCAAAATGTTAAGGAATATTTTCAATGCAAACGCGAAGGACTAAATAAAAAAAATCACCCTCAAAATATTTGCATTCTAACAAAAAAAAACTTTTTTTAAGGTTTCTTTTTGTGTCAGTTATCGATTCGTACTTAATCGTATTCATAGGGTGGCGTCGAAACTCTTTTGCTACGATTTTGAACGTAACTACTGTGTTCTAGTCATCTAAATATAGTAGTTATTAGATCTTTCGTTTATTTCAAGTGTACACGTTTTTCTTATGTGCAATATTTAATTCTTCTAAATTTACGCCAGTTTATTTGTATTCTGCTATAGTCTTAGGCGTGAATAAAATCACGCAAAACAGGCTATAGACGGAATGTAAATTTTATTCAAGATGACCACCTCGCACCTCACAAAATATGAAGAATAAAAAAAATATTACTGAAATTTGATGAAGCAACTGAGAACTGTAGAATTACAACCATTTAAAAAGTGGAATAAGAAGAAATTCCCTTTATTTTCCAAGCAAAACGAAGCAGAAAAGAGAAGAGAGAAGCTGAATGTGAGGAATTTTAAAAATGCCGATAGAAAAAGAAATTAAAATAAGCGAAAGCCGTAAAAAATTAAAAATAAATAAATAAATCATTTGAGATGGAAAAAAGAATTAAATACTAAAAAAGCGACTTTATTATGGGAAGTGAAAATAATAGGAAATCATTTATTAAAAATAAAACAGTAGAAATTAGCTACTTACCATTAAAAAAGAATTCTGCATGACCGATTTGTCATTATGTCTCTTGGAATTCACCCCATAAGATCCACAGCAAAAAAACTCGACCACACAATTTATTACTTTTTTGAGAAAAAAATTGCTGAGTCCTTAACAGATTTATCACATTCCCATTGAGCGAAATCAGTAAAATCTTAACTAAGGTACGAAAAAAGAAATTCAATCCTTTAAAAAAATGAAATTGACCAAAAGAGCGAAGTCTAAATTTTGGTGTATTACTATTTCGAGTATGCCTTGGAACCTTAAAAGCTTGAAAATTTGAAGTAACTTCACATTCTACGGACTTAAATATTTCGTTTCTATTTAATTAGATAAAGTTAACAGCATATACAGTTTTAATAGCTCAATAACTTTTACTTAAAAATGTGTTGATGAAGTAATAAAATATACCACTACTGAGATACATCAAAAACTATTTTTTTCATTTAAAACTGCCTAAAAATAACTAAAAACAAGATCAAACTCACTAATACTGTACGATAGCGATTCGATTATATCATCTAAGGCTTTCTGAGTAAAAACGGTAGAGAGAGAGAGAATCTGACATTTTTATTATATTAATATAGCTTTACCTTGTTTTAGGAAACCGTCGTCGCTTTGGAAGCTCACGTTTTGATTGTATCCATTTACCTTTACCCTGTCTTTGAAGACCATCCTCATTTAGGATGCTGACTCATAGCTTTACCCTGTCTTAGGAGACCGTCCTCATTTAGGATGCTAACTCACAGCTTTACCCTGTCTTAGGAGACCGTCCTCTTTTAGGATGCTGACTCATAGCGTTACTCTGTCATGGAAACTGTCCTCACTTGGGAAGCTCAAGTTTATATTCAATCCGTATACCTTTACCTTGCCTTTGGACACCATCATTCATTACGGATACCGACGCACAGCTTTACCATGTCTTAGGAAACCATTCTTGCTTAGGATACTAACGCATAGCTTTATTTTGTCTACATACACCGTCTTCATTTAGAAAGCTGACGTATTTATTGTGTCTAGAAAGTATTGCTCTGCTTCTGCTCTCCGTTTTCACTTAAGAGAAGCTGACGTTTTTATTGCATTGAAATCACTTTACTTTGTCTTCGGATATCGTTTGCGAATGAATTATTGAAGTTTTTTTTATTCATTTTATTAATAAAAATATGTTCATATTATGTTTCAGTAAATAAATTGTTATGTACTGCAGCCACGTTTGATAAAAAAATCCAAGCGTTAATGTCCTATAATAATCCATTTTTAGCGCGTTTTTCACGTAGTGTAAAAAAAGCGCTATAGTGACGCAAATTTCGTCTTCGTTCCATATTTTGTCATAGATTTTTCTCAGCCAATAAGCAACCAATTGACCTCGGGTTTTCGGCATTTGGTCGCATTTGTGCCCTAGATGAGCCGAATCATATTTAAATTTAATAATTTAAAATTTTTTTAAGTATAGTACACACTACTTTCTGTTAGCAAAAAGTTCATTAGTTGCATTATTGTAAAATACAACATGTGAAAAACGCGCTAAAATTACTTGGCCATGTCAATGATTGATATCTTGTTTAATTTTTAATCATTTTCATCTAGTTATTTACCAATTATTAATTTCTAATTAAAATAATATATATCTATATATATATATATATATATCGCCAAAATATTATCGTTAAGAAGTGTCTGGAGTAAAATTGCAACAATACATTTTTTCCTTTCAATTATAAAAGCATCTTAAGTATTTATAAAAACACACATGTTATTAATCCCAGTAAAAATTTCTTCATTTTTGACTCTTCCAACTAATTTGATAGAATATAGAATGTGACTGCAGAAAACTTTAACAGGGTTAGACTTTGCCATTTTGTGCGAAAAATGCCGACTTATATATACATAAAAATATTTCTGTCAGAAAATATGTAAGATAAGGTGGCACTTGGAACTCCAATAATATTATTAACGACTAAATTACATAAATATTTAGAAAGATATACTGTGATTTTCTTATGTATATGAAATGCATATAACATATTGATCTACTTTAAGTATTTTTTAAAATATATTCTTCGAAGTATACAACAGGGTTTCACGCCTAAACTGCTAAACCGATTTTGAAAATTATTTCACCAATGGAAAGATAAATCTTTAGGGAGTAACATAGGGTACATTTTATCTCCCTATGCTTACGGAAACGGAAACTATACGAGTGAACATCAAATAAACGCCAAGCTGAACTAATGAAGTCGTTGTTTTGGTTAATGGCGACCGATGCTCTCCACGAGACATAGTTTTACGCGCACATGATAACACGCTTATACGTGTCATAAGTTTTTTTTTTATGATAGCTCACTTTCAATTAAGTAGGTCATCAGCTGTTTCGGATGCACTTTTAAAAATATAATAAATGAGAACTTCATAAACGAAAAGCAATTCAAGAAACCAAAATTTTATAAGTTTTACGGTTAGCTTTAATCCTATTTTTGTCTTTATTTATATATTTACATTTTTCTGTCACATTAAAGCAATGGTTATCCTAATCCTAATAATATTATAAATACGAATGTGAGTTTGTTTGTTTGTTACGCTTTCCCGCCTAAACCAATTTTAAAAATACTTTCACTGATCGAAAGCCACATTATCAGCGAGCATTTTATCTCGTATTGTACGGGAGCTACGCGGGTGAAACCACGGGCACTGCTTAACCCCACCAAGTTGGCGCAAGATTATGCATATACCGGAAACTTTATAAAATCTTTCTCACATTTGTAACAAATAACTGAAACATAGTGTAATTTAATATCTTTACTAAAATAAATTTTTTGAATGTTTTTTTTTTTTTAAATGTCGAACGTTTATTATGTTACATTTTTTGAATGTCAAACTCAAACTTTGAGAAATATCGCCAAGTTGGCTAAAAACTTCTCTATTCCGACAATCCAAGAAATTTTAATACAAATTCCCCCCCCCCCCATAAGGTTTTCACACAATGATTATGGAAAAGCTACATGATTTTTGAATGATTAGTCCATGACGAGTCGACGGAAATGATTTCAGTAATAAAATTTCTCGAGAATTTTCTACGTCGATTTTATAGCATTGCAATATCAAATAGAGCAGAATTAATCCCTCAATTAACTCCAGATCAAAGTCACGTTTTCCATCAAGTGTTACGTAAAATAGAATCCGGCAGTAGTGCATTCTTAATTCTTGCTCGACGCCCCTGGAGGAACCTGAAAACCGTTTTTGCTAAAATTATTATAAATGTCCGCCAGAAAAAACCATAAAATAGCAGTTGTTGTGTCTTCTTCCGGTATAGCCGCGACACTACTGACTGTTAGTCGTAATGCACATTTCGTTTTAAAATTACCGTTGAATCTTGCACATGAAGATTCACTCATCTGCAATTTCAGCAAAAATAGCTCTCGAGTCAGGATCATTCGACAATGTAAGCTTTTAGTGTGGGATGAAAGTACGATGTCTCACAAGAAAGCTATAGAAACGTTAAATCGAACTCTTCAGGATTTACAAGATACTACACATATTTTGGAAGAAATGATAGTTTTATTGGCTGATGATTTCAGACAAATTCTTCCAGTAATCCAAAGGGGTACACCAGCAGACGAAATCAGAACCTGTATTGAATCGTCAAGCTTATGAGCGGAAGTTGAAAAATTAATTCTATAAAAACGAATACGAGAGTGAATCTTCACAACGATGTAAATTCGGGACCTTATACGAGAGGCACAATTGAAAATCGATGATGGATGTTTGAACGCAGATGCCGAAGGTTATATTTTACTTTTTAGAGAATTTTGTAATTTTAATATAAATGATGTAGATCTTATTGCTCAAGTTTACCCCGGCATGCAACAAAATTTAAATTGTGATCAGTGGTTGTGCGCAAGATCTATATAGGCGCCTTACAATGACATTCAAACGGAGTCGGCGCGGGAGGGTTCTGTCGGCTTTTTGAGGGCTCATTTAGCAGTGGGAAAAAACGCCACCAACTACGATGGCGATGTCTGTGAAGCTGCAATGAAATTACTAGCTGCTGGCCTAGCTCCTGCAAAAGTACTCTTTTTCATAGACTCCCAAACTGAAATTTTAGCCTTAAGCAGCAATACACCAACTGACTGCTTAACACAATTCAGTGTCGAACTAAAATTGCGGAGCTAATCTCGTATGGCTGGACTGTGACCTTACAGTGGGCCTCAAGTCACGTTGGAATCCCCGGCAATGGGAGGGTTGACCAAAAAGCCAAGCAGGGAGCCGAGTCGTCTCAACCGGAAGTCCCCTTGACTCTCAAAAGAGCAATGTGCATTATTTCCACATTTATTGACAAAAAGCCAAAGCCTTGGGAAACTCTGGCCACTGTGGGTCTTTCCCGAGGCACCTGGAGAGAGCCGAGGTTATTGCCCGCTTTCGCCTAACCACCGGACATGACTTTTTGGGAGCACACCTCCACTGGCTTGGCCTGGCTGCTGACGAGGCCTACCCACTCTGCAGCCATACCAGACTGGAGGGCGACCACCTGATCCAATGCACTGGACTCAATGAATACCCGAATGACGACATCGTCAGTCGGTACTGGGAAGCTCGGCGTCAATATGTCAAGCACGGGGATTGGATAAATAAATAAATAAAATACAGTGACGTTGACAGTAAAATAATCACTGAAATTTTAAAAGATGTGCGGGGAGAAATGAAGAAATATTTATTAATGGATAGAACCAGGATACAGAATAAAGTACTTCATATCCCAAGGAGTTCTTAAATTCACTTGAACTTTCGGGCGTATCCTCACATAAACTTCAATTAAAACTAAATGTACCAGTTATACTTATGCAAAATCTCGATGCTCCTCGACTATGTAATAGAACTAGGCTTCGGATCACAAAATCGAAACAGAATATACTTGGTGCAACTACTTTAACTGTTGTCGGGAAAGGGGGAGTGTTACCATACCTCGAATCCCAATTATCCTCACTGACCTACTGTTTCAATTCAAACGAGTTTAATTTCCAATCAAATTAAGTTTTGATGTTACTATTAACAAAGGCACAAGGGCAAACTTTGCGGGTAGCAGGGGTGAATTTGGAAAAGTCATGCTTTTCCCATGGCCAATGCCCAAAATGTTCACAAATTTGGGGCGGAAGAACACATAATATGTAGTATAAAGTAGCCTCCTAGAATAATATTCTGTTTTGAGCCAATTTAAAGAGGAATTATTTATTAAGCAAGATACTTTAAACTTTTTAAAATATTAAAAGTTTAAGTTGTTGAATTTTTGTTGTTAATTATTATAATAAAGTATGTTTTCAGTTTTATAAACTAAGCTCCGTTTTAGAATTTTTAAATTTTAATGCTCCCAGTCAAGCATTACAAAATATCATACTATTTTATTTACTTTCTAATGACAATGGTTATATATATAACTTTGACAGAGTTATTTAAATACACCAACATGAGCGAAGCCGCGGGTAAAAGCTAGTATACTAATAAATAATACTTCCCAATTTATACATTGTATGTAATTTTCGTTACTTCTTGTTCATTCAAACACTCATTGCCATTTGGACCAAACACTTAAAATTTTTTAACTCTACTAAAAAATTTTAAATCGTCAAACCACACTTATTTTTACTCGTTAAGCCAATTAAATTTTAAAGATGTATAGTTTAAAAAATATTCAGTTAAAAATTTTAAACTTAACTCTGGTGCAAATGGGCATTAGTGACCCACGAGTTAGTACTAAAAAAAATATGAACAAAATTTGACCCATGTCTCAAAATGGTTCGCCATCCCTGGCCTATACCACAGTTAGGTAACTAGAGCAGGTCGCAAAGTTTTGATGCGGACCTCCAAGACAGTCAGAAAAAATCTACTTTGAACCGATATTTCTTTCCTGTGCGTGATCAAAGATTCCACCTTTTATTTTTCACTAGTAGGAAAACAAAGTACCTGTAAGTGATTCTACTAATTTAGAAAAAGAGATCACAAGAAGATTTAAGAAAACCCAGCCTATAAATTCAATTTACTCTGTTATGCCATTACTGTTGATATTGACACAGCATCTGAGGAGCTACAGCTTGTACTTTTTTAACTTGAAGTCAGGTAACAAGAGTGAAAAAAATGTTTAATGTATGACATTAAAATTTTTACAAATCTTTGTCAGCTGAAACAGAGAGTTTACTAAGAAATTGTTCTTTATATTTTAGTTCACATGAATCTGTGTGTGAGCCCAGTTTTCCTTAAATGAAGATCAATAAACCTAAATATAGATGCTAGAGGTTTATAACTATTTGTACATTATTGATTATATTATTATTATTATTAAATGTTTGCCGAGTTTGACTTAAAGGGTAAAAAATAATTGTTAAAAATGGCTATATATAAGTAGAAGAGGCAGTCTTGATTAAAGTCCACCAAATGGCCCAGCCACATGTTAAGAGGTGTTCAAAATCTTGGGGGTCCGAGATGTCAAGCTGATTCATAAAGCGGGAGCCACGGCGATCGAAAGTTTAAGAACCACTGTTCTACATCATTCACAAGCATCTTGTGGATTTGTAATGAATCATAGTGTGTATTGAGAGTTCTGGATGAACAGTTATCAGAAGTAAAATTGTGAGTAAGAATAACAATGATCTAAGAAATCATGATCCTACCAGTTAAAAAAATGATAAAAATCTGTAGAGTCAGTGGCGCGCGCACACAAGGGGTGGGGGAGTCCTGAGAATCCGGACCCCCCAAAAAGCCCTTTATTTTTTTAATTGATTATAACTCTATATATAGTACGTAAAAATTAAATTATTTGTTTTTAATAGTTAATTTTATTTATCAATGCTAATTATTAATTAGTTCTTTGTTCCCGAAAATCGACAAAATTAAAAGAATATGTTGGGCGGCGTATTGAAGCATGGTACGAGAACAGTGGACTTGGAAAAATTCCTGTGTGCGCTACTGTGTAGGTGAATTGACAATGAAAATATATTTAAAACTTCCTGAAATAAGAATCTCATTACATATTTTACTTTGTTATAATTTTATTCAAAAAATTTACTCTACATTTTAATGTAATTGTTTTATTTCGTTTTATCTTCAATTACTAAATCGCGAGGAATTCTTTCTGTTAGTTCGTCCACAGATGCGCTTTGTCTTGGTCCCAATTTTTTTTTCTCCCTGCCGGACCTGCAATTCATCTGAAATATAAAAAATAGTAATTCAAACTATAATATTCAACTTAAGTGTTGCCATGAATATTTCACTTAATTACTAAATAGTAACTAAAAGAGAATCAAGCCTCATTAAGAAACGAATTCAATTAATAAATGTATTCATGTAGTATTGCACCCACTTCAATCCATAATATCAAAAGTACCTTCCCAGTTCCGTAATTTTTAAATCCGTTAAATTTTTTCCCCTGGTTAGCATTTTTTTAAAAAGAATTATACCCTCCTCTACCCAGAGACGTCTTAAGACTTTTTGAGGCCCTAGGCCCCTACCAATGGGATCACCCGGTTTCGGATCCCCCCGTTGTACTTGATTTTTTTTTCCGGATTGATTATAAACCTATGTATATAATACGTAAAATTTAATTACGTGCTATTAATAATTAATTTTATTAATTACTAATTAATTTTATTAATTACGAATTAATTTTTTTAATTATTGTAACTTATTTATGCAATAATGAATTTTTTACTGTATTTTGCTCCCGAAAACCAACAAAATCAAAAGAATATGTTGGGCGAAGTATTGGAGCATGATACGAGAAGGTGGACTTTCGACCTTGGAACCTTTCCCCCCTTTGAAAAATTCCCGTGTGTGCCTCTGGCCCTACACAAAATAAGCCTTGGGCCCTTGCACAAGTGTTGCCCACAGCTATGGCCCTTAAAAATAGACACTAAATAGAATACGTTGCCAAATACTCGAACAAATACTAACCCAAAACAAATAAATAGTCATGACTTACAATCGCACAGAACGGCTCGACCGACTGCCGCCTTTTGACTGAATGAGTAATGATGGTGTATGGTGTTAGGTCTAGGCCTTTATATGAACGACGGTCATCACATGTGTAGCCAGTGGACATATCGTCAAAAATTCCCGGTTTTCGGAGAATACAGCCGGAAATAACATTGGACCGTTGAAATTATTCGAATCATGATCTTATTAAGCCTGAGTCGACAACGAGACGAGGCCCCTATTGTGGTCGAAGCCCCGGGCCCATGCCTTAAGACGTCCCTGCCTCTACTTGGTACATTTAAAAATACAATCCAATTGTAATCTTAAGATGATTTTATAAATTGATGTGTTGGTTTGTTTCATATCCCTCTTGGGTTACGAACATACACTATGATGTCGATTTGTCAGAGTACTGATTTATATGTACCACAAAGATATAGGTACACTAACTAGTTAATTTTGCAATTTTGTTGTATATAAAGAGGTTGAATTCAGTTTCCTTCCACTGAATGATGTTTAAGATGCACGCGCGGAAGATATCTTCGAATAATTACTATAAAGTATCCAACTAAGTGCAAATTCCTTTTTGAAAAATAAAGAGAAAGATTGCAGTGTCTCCTACAACAAAATTTTAAATTGCGTTTGAGTTTCTTTTAACACAGCTTACGGCCCAACTAGGTAAAAATATTACTGAACATTATTTTGCATTCCAAATTCAATTATAGTTATGCTAATATCATTGAAATTCTTATGAATTTAATGTGGTAATAATTAGACTTCCTAATTCTGTGTGCATAAATTAGCGTGCAATTCAAGACAACAATGTGAAATTCAAACTTATTTTGTGCCATAATATCACATTAAATTTTTTTTCTGTGTATTCGAAACTCGTGCTTACTGTGCAATTTCCAAGTAGAAAATACGATTCTAAATTTATCTGATGGAATTACTTACATCTAGTTTTTACCGATATTAATTACGCGTTGTCCTTTAAAAAGACCGCAATCCTTTAGTGTCAAACTTAATGGTTTTAAACGATAGACAAAATAAGCAGTTTCTTTGAAATTATATCTGATTATTTTCATTTCAACATAAGAAGCACATCCTGAAAAATTCCACACGATCTAAAACCTACCTTTTATCGAAAAATTTAATTAAAATTCTGCTTTCTTCAATTTCATTACATAGTATTTGAATAGTTTTGAAAGTCAAAACAACACTCTTAAAAATTCCTTCTTTATTTCTAAATCTGAAACATTTTTTATAATTACTTGCATTTCTTAAAGAGAAAACGACTCGAAGTGATCAAACATACAAAAATTGATTTTATATATAAAACGAGATTAGGTATAGTTCTCTTGAGCGAGTGAGTGAATCGCACTGTTCAGCTACACAAGGGCTTCTTGGCGACGGACCTCGTAATTTTGAACCATGGTCAAGAGACGAGGACGACTCCTGAGCTGGCACCTCCTCTACTAACTACCACACCACATCAGAGGCAGGATATTCGAGTTCTCGACAGATTTAACGTGCATCGCTCTCCTACACGGCGGTGTCTTTAGTGGTACTGAGCTCGAACTCATGACATGCCATCCACGATCCGATACTTTGACCACTGGGCTACCGCGGCCCTTTTAGTTCTCTTGAAAATGTTAGCAAAATCAGGTAGTCTTAGGTGTAAATCATTTAATTTTGAGCGAAAATTTGATTTTATTATGTTTATATAGAGGAAACATTTATTCACAAACATATTGATTCAAACTTATAATAATATCTTACAGCCACAAATCACGTAAATTTAAAAAAATTGTTTGTTGATACAAATTTTCAAAATTCAATATAATTCCGATCGCTTGAAGGCAAATAAATATCATATACTTACTCTTATGTGTTGTATGATGAGAAAGGTCAATAATTTCGATTTGGATATCAGTTAGACAGAGAAATTAAAAAAGGATTTGGTGAAGATAATAGCATTTTTTTTTTAAATCTTAAAAATCATCAAACCTAACAATGAATAAATCTATCATAGCTTGAAGCATTATCAATTTTAGTAGATAGTTCCTGCAATAATGGGAAATGGATGAATATTTCTTCTCCAAAATGGGACAAAGAAAAAACTAAAGTTTGTTAACCACAGTATATATATAACCAACTAAAGTTGGAAAATACAATCTTTTCCCTGTAATATTAAATTTGAATTATTTAAAACGTCCCATAATATCAGTAAGAAAAGCTAAATACAACAACCAATTTTCATTCTTGAGTAGCAAGAACTCATTAGGCAATTCTTTGCTAAAAAAACCCTGCCTAAATATTCTAAAATCTCGCGTTTCCCTTTTCAAAACTAGCACTAATAAGAATGAATGGACATCAGGTATGTCAAACAGGCGGACCACATGCAGCCTGCCAATACAGAGGTTGCGGCCCGCCGAGACTTCCTTAAAAAATTTTTAACTTTCAAAATTTTTCCATTTTGAAATTTATTTGTAATTTCAACTTCTTTAAAAGTTTAATTACCTATTTTTGCTTTAAAATAAATCCTATTTGTCAATAGAAATACGTTTTAGATTAAAAATATGTTTAATATTTTATTGAAATTTATTTAATTATACAATAATAAATTAATTTTTATTAAATTTTTAAATACATTTATACATATTATTCAGTAAAGTAGAACCAGGATTCATTCTGTGTGTGTGCTACATTTATTTCTTTTCCTCCATCTCGCCTTGGAAAACAACAGAATGACTTTAGAGACCACGTGCGACAGGTGTTTTTTATAAGTTTAAAAAACACAAGTTGATCAAGAGAGAGTATAACGTTTACTTAATCGTTTGCGAATGAAAGTGGACTTTGGTTCTTTTATTCATATTAAACTAAAAGTTTATTTGTTAAAAATATGTTTAAACTTCAAGGACAATGTGTAAGAAAAGAAATTAATTAAAGAGGAACATATTGATTTTCAAGAAAAATGGGAACTGCGATATTTTTGTTTCAGAAACTAGAATAAAATATTATACTTAATATTAAAAAAAACCTTATTTCAGTTGAAAAGGAATATAATCTTAAAAGGCACTATGACACAAATCATAAAGCTAACTACGAGTATATGAAATAGTACGTTTCAAAACTTCTTAAAGAAAATTTTCGAAATGGAAATTCATTCTTCAAAAACATCAAAAAGAGTATTCACTAAATTGTTAAAAACAAAACAATTTCTGTAAAATTTAGAGAAAAAAAATTGTCACATTTAATCGCGTGCACACATAGATCAAGACAATTTACTGAAAGGGAAATTATTAGTGAAAGCTCAAGTAAAGCGGCGGAAGTATGCCCATTTCAAATTAAAGGTACAAGTCGAAATACTCTTATTTACTCGGGAGAATCAAGTCCCCCCCCCCAAAGGGTTCGAGCTGTGAATCGACCCTCCGAGATGTTACTTTATTATTTAAACAAATAAATATGCAAAGTGGTCCCGAGTGAGGACCCTCCCACAAAATTCTTGAGAAAAAAGG
>BMAO01001124.1:0-68236 GCA_019973975.1 Trichonephila clavata | reverse complement strand
CGCGTCTTATAGAATGAGCTAATGATCCACGAATTAACATTGAAAATAATGAGCAAATTCGGTTCCTTTTTCAAAAAGATTCGCCAGTTCTGGTTATAGAGAAATGTACGCCATGTTTTACAGCACAGACAAAACTTAAGATATGTTAAACCAAACCAACACCTTTTTACTTCCCAGTGACTTGTGTTTTGTATTCAGTTTAAAGATTTCACACATTGAAGAAGTATACATATTATTGTTATATAGAAGTCAGTGTTTGATAAGGAAAATCATCTCTCTTGTAGCTTTATACATCCTTAATATTATGGATATGAAGAAAATATTTGTACATTACCCGATTTTAAACAATTTGTCCATTGTCCCGCGGCGTTTAAAGAAGTCCGATTTTTAGGAATAATGCATGGCAAGCAAGGGAACGATGGGAGACAGAAAGGGAATATACGGTTTTCGGCGGCTATGCGGTTATTTCACCAAGACATGGGTTTTTTCTTAGTTTTGTTAATTTTATGATGTTAAACTTTAAATAAATTAAACTAAACTCAGTGGCGCAACACCCCATTGAGGTCCAAGTTTTCTGTGCCCATCTCAGTTTTCGTGATCTTGGACACTGAAATGCATTAGCAGATGTTCTGGTCAGGTGGTCAGTTTGAGGCGAAACCTCCAGTACTCGGTTTCCAAGCAAGCTTGGTACTCATTTATCAACCCACTGAAGGGATGAAGTTTTCCTTCAAGAAGAAAAAATTGTTGAGTACTGACTATCGAGAACTGCTCATTAAATTGGCAACATCGATCCATTGTTAGGCTTTGACCACCATTGTTTGGAGTTAGTTAATGAACAATGGCGTTTTTTTAGCATTGGGTAACGACAAAAAAATTTTGTAACTATCTCTCAGGCGACATTACAATGATATTGAGTATTTTTTTCGGGGGGGGGGGGTTAAAACAACAACTTAACTGGAATGATGTGCCATATTCATTCGATTAATTCCTCAAAATTTCCCGTATATAAATGTTTCCTAAAATGATTTTTAATGGAATGTCATTATTAAAAAATTATTGATAAGGAACAGGCGAAATCTTGGGCGTCAGAAAAAACCATAATAGAGAACAAATGGTTAGTTTTGTTTGTTACATTCATTTAGACAAATCATTCTCCATACAATAATACTTTAGAAGTTCTGGAATACAATTAGCCTTTCCAGGAATTACTACTACGACTGAACTCGTTTTTTCTATCGTAATTGAAGTGTGGACATCAGAAAAGTCTCAACTAAGCCATTTTATGTTTGAAATGTAATTTAACAAACTCTTCTGAAAAATTCCATGACCTTTTAAACAACGACAGAGCAATCCACTAAAAAATTTCACTTAAATGAGAAATATACCAAGGAATAAAAATAATACTATAATATTGTATTATATATATTTCATTCTTTGTACAGTAACTATAACTAACTTTTTAATGTATTATAACTGTAAATTGTACTTACGTTTAAATTTTAAAAAAAATATTTATTACCATACAATTTATACGTTCTATGAAGATTTTTTTTACTCTATAAGGACCAAACTTTTAATCAAGAACCCCTCCCCCTTGGTTCAGTGGTGTCCCGTTTTACTATTGCTAAAATCTGGTTACCTTATCTTATAAGCAATAAGAGTATTCCTTTTTTAACCCTCACCACATTTAACCTAAATAATAAGGAAATGGCAATTTAAAAAAATTATTTGGAGAGGGTAAAGTTAATTTTTTTCCCTTCGAACTCAATGAAAATTCGATTTCAGTACAAACTTGTTATGGAAGCTTAACTCCATTATAAGGATCCTGATTTGAGGATGTGAACCTGTGAATGGGTGTTTTTACTTCAAATTATTTGCCATTAATTTAAGAAGAAAAAAAGGAATTTTTATAAAAAAAAAAATTATTATTTTGAAAATATTGTTCTCTTACAAATGCCTTACCTAGACTGTAATTCAATCAATCTTCTGAGATCCACTGCTTCTGAGTAAGGTATAAATAAATTGTCAACATATTAACCGGCGTCACAAATCGAAACCAAGTTTATATTTACTGCCAACCTCTTACATAATAGGTGTCTCAAAACACTCATTTCTTTTGTCTCTATTTATTTCCCTTGTGAGTGAAATGTAGCTGTTAATTTAAAATAAATTTTTTTTTTAAAAAAAGGAAAAAAAAATATTTTACATAGACGTCATTCTAATGAAGCTATTCTAAAACGCACTTAAAGAAGGAAGTAAAGCTTATTAAACACATATTTTTAAACAATGCAATGAAAGAATTAAAGCAAAATAAAAATAAGTACATAAAACGTACACTAAAAGCAACAATAAAAAGTTTTGTCGGGGTAATTATTCAAATCCGCTGCTTTTTTTCCCTTACATCTTGAAAACCACAAGATCGAAAATTGTTTCAAAATTATTCTTGATTATTCAATAGTATTTATAAGGGCTGTGGTAATCTCTGTACGGGTTACAAAATATTCTAGCCATTTGCAATGGAATTTGAAATTCAACGTTACGAAAAATATACAAGGACGCTGAACTAATAATTTCCACTGTCAATGAAATATTGTATTCTGCTGAAGTCCAAAAGAGAGCAATGAGAATAATAATAATAAAATTTAAAAAATGTGAGGATTAAACGGACCGAACAAGAAGGGGGGGGGGATTAAGAAGTGCAAAAACACAAACAATTTTTTTTTTTCTATATGGAATCTATTTCACCCATAGATATGATGAAATCCTAATGATGAGAGGTTAAAGCTCGACAGAGCTAGGAACTCTGGTCATCTCCCCCCCCCCCAACCACTATCCAAAGTATTTTATTTAATAATTGTTACTCTTTCTCCCGTCCAAATTAATTTGTTTTGTCTCCGATATCTGAATTCTATCGTTTTGATTTAGCAGTAACATCATATCTCGGACGCAGACACATTTAGTACAGCTACATGACTGGATCTAGAGAAACTGTTCAGTAAATGTATGGTCTAAAAGAGATTTTTTTGTCGATAGCAAATCAATTGCCAAAATACAAACTGTCTGCTCAGAAGTATATTATTTTAATTCTTTTTTTACGCCATAAGAGGGATTTAAAATTCCGTTGGCTACTTTTAACAATCAAATAAAAGAGAAAAAAAAAGAACGTATTCAGCAATATTTTGTTATTCTTTTATTAGAGAACTAATAATTAAAAAAATTGGCAGTTATAGAGACTGCCGATAGAAGTGAAAACTTAGAACTTTTAGTATTAAAATTTGAAATATCATAATGTTTGAATTAAAATGATCAACATCAATCTGGTTTTCACATCTATTGACACTCCGAGCAACAACTAAACGCATGTTTATATGGTTTTTTATTATTCAAATATATTACGGGCTGTACAAGATGATGACAAAATATAAATACAATTTAATTGAAATAACAATTAATATACAATCATATTATTTATGGATAATATTTGTATTTACTTAAATTTCAACGTTCTTGATTTTTAACATTATTTTAATTGTTTGCATCATTGCCATCATTAATTTCAACAATACTTAGACTTTTTGTACTTTCAATTATTTCATTTCGTTCTAAAAATAAGATACAATAGGCTTATGGTAACTAAAGTAAGAAAAGAAAATGTTTCATTCAAATTTATATGTATCGCGTAAAAACCGCATCGATCGTCGTTTTATATTTTGTAGTACTGAGTTTTCGATCATTGGACATATTTGAATTAAGTGTTTCATTTAGAAATTCAATTAGTGGTAGATTTTTATCATCTGCAAAGTTAATATTGAAGTCTCCACTTAAAATCATCCGTACATTATGATATTTTTCGCCAAATCTTTTTCGAGTATTTCAAAACCTTCTTTTGAATAAATCATCATATTTTCGAATAAAAATTGTTGTATCTGCTTCATAGATTTTTCAGGTGAAATATAAACGGCAACCACACATTAATATGTATTTCCCATTCTCGGAATCGCAACGAGCAATGCACAGTATATACACATTGAACTTTTCACTAAATCCATTGAATTTCACTTATAAGATATACACAGCACTATACGTCAGCTGTATAGCTACAGATATACTGCTATAAGCATCTCGGTGACGCGAACGCACAAGATTTCACCCATTCAAAAAGTGTCTTAAGGCGAACAGCACACTGGGCGTGCGCCAGTCAGAGCATGTCGGTGACGCGAACCCATAAGATTTTCCCCTACCAAAAAGTGCCCAACGCCGCTAAAGAAGTTTTCACTTCAAAAATTACATTGCTAATTGACATATCGTACTAATCAAGACAATTGTGTTAGAATATAAAAATAAAACTTTTCGTATGTAGCTTTAAATGGGTTGTACGTGTCGAAAAAATCATTTAGTAGGTTGCTAATTTTTTAGGACTATTTCACCAAAAAAAAAAAATAGACCACCTGTTTTTTCCCCTGGCTACTTAGCAATGAATCCAAATGAAATGGTTTTAGATAAACGGAATTCCACATAATAACGCTTCCGGAACTAATCAGCCTCACAAAAATAAATCTTAAATTATTTTCTCCAAAGAAACATGTACACGAAATGAAACTAGTTCTTATTTTTTCTACTCCATCCAAATGTTATCCGCACCAAAAGAAAAGCGCAACTTCATTTTTCACGTGGCATATTTTTCTCAGAAAATATGGACAGGTATTCTGGTGTGGAAGTGATAACAACTTTGTAAAACTGGGAGTGATCTCTCTTTCCAAGAATTTCAGCCATTGCTCTGTTTTTGAAATGGATGAATTTCCAATGAATTCTTTCTTTCCTTTCTGTTTGACTTAAAAACGGATTGGGGAAGTTCAAATATGCAAAATCCTTACAAGAAAATACATTTTAAATTTGATTTTTAATATGCGTATTCATAAATTCATTAAATTATTATTTTTTTTGATTAATTGGTGCATCGTAGAAAAAAAAGAAAATATTTTTCTTCCTTGCTCATATGTTCGATGGATTTTTGAAAAAATTCTACAGTTTAAGAAAGTAACGCTCTGGTTTGTAAACATCGTCCCTCGTAGAACAAATATAAAATAATAAAATACTAAAACACAAATTGTAAAATTATGATGACGATGTAACTGTATTTGCTTGAAAGTTATTAAGAATTTGCTTTAATATTTTGGTCAATTGTCAATATTAGCAGCTTTCACATCGCTGTCATTTTTTTCTTGTGTTATATAAGCAAATATAATAAACTCTTTGCATTTTTCTGTGCTTCCACCCCGTATAGTTGATTTAAAAATAAGATACGATATTCGTGTCTTTAAAAATAAATTAAGGCGTTTATTTACAGTTAGCTGTTTAATTTGACATTTATCGTGAGCTGTAAACACACTACGCTTTAATCATAATCTGAGTCAAAAATGGATAAAATAATTGGGATTTATTTCGAATGTGAATGTTTTATCTTTTCCCTTGAGCAATAAGATGGTTTTGAGTCTAGTGGCTGAGTGGTCCCGGGTTCAAATCGCGGAGGTTTCGTGTCAGACTGACCATCTGACCGGAACATCTGCTCATGTATCTCAACGCCCAAGGTCACGAAAACTTTTGGGCACAATAGGCTTTGGCCCTCTTGGACTGTAACAGCACTGAGTTTAATAACATGGTTTAAATACTCCAAAGAAAACAGCACCTCAAAAACAAAAGATATCTAACGCAACACTATGGATCTAAATTAAAAAAGTAATTTAGACATATTGTGTTGTGTTAGATACGCTTTTGTTTTTGAAGTGCTGTTTTCTTTGGAGTATTTAAACCATGTTATTTAAAAAAGAAAGTACAAATAAAATATTATTTCTGGAGAAAAAAAATTATACAGAAAGAAGAGTTTTTATTAGTAATCATTTTGAAAAGTAAATAAGTAGTAAAAGTAATTTTTTTTAATGTTCTACATTATTGCTCCTAATTTTTACACATTTATTGTTCCTTTTTTGTAGCTAATGTGAAAGGCATTATTTTTATTTACATTTTTAAGTAGTTATTCATATTTTAACATGTTTTAAAAAGCTTTTATCGATATATAAATAAGGTATTTTTAATCGATTATCTCTAAAATATCCAAGATTAATGACCATTTATTTTTGTTTTATTTTCATCTTTGGGTAATAAAGCTAATGCGGAAACAAAAGTGCAGGTTTTTCTAGTCTATATACAGGGAATAAATAAAAAATGCACTACTTTAAGGCAATTTAAAAGGTGCTTAAAAAGATTCTTTCCAAAAGAAATACAGTAAGAAACACATTGATTCAATTTATAGAAATATAAAAAAATGCTTCGTGTTAAGACTATTTTAAATAGTTCCATGTAAATAAAAACAATATTCAATATTTTAAGAAAATTAGATAAAACCAAGACCAAACGATAATTTAAACTTAGGCCGAAAACTAAAAAATCAACAATTTTCTCTCTTTAAAAACCATGCGATGTGAATCCAACGACAAGAAACCAAATTAATTTTATATGAATGAAGAATAAATTTTAAAAAAAAAAGTAATCATAAGAACAAACTTGAATGTACATTACAGGAAAAAGTAAACTACAGAGAAAAAAGAAATGTTTTATTCTTTTTACCATAATCGATTCTCAAAATTCCATTGGAAAACAAATTAAAATGAGCTAAGCGAATCGATGATGTTTCTAATCGTTTAAAACGGACGGGAATTTAAAATATTTCAAAAACGTCTGCTCTTTATTTTTTAAATGAGTATTTGTAATATATTTACAATTTAAAGTTCTAAATTATTAATTCAAAGGAATGAAAAAATTATGTGGATTAAATTAAGATAAAAGGACATTTCCGACGATTTGCTTTTTATTTGACGTAATAAACCCATATGAATATCCTATCCGGTTTAAAATATTCGTAACTAAAATTCGTTACATAATTTTTAATTCATATTTGAAATTGCCGTATATATTGCGTATAATTCATTCATATTTCCATGTTCATCATTTAGTAGAGGGATAAGCAAATTTCTTTTCATGAAAAGGCCCGAAGGAAAACAAAATTGTGGCGGACTAAAATCATTTAATGTAAAACGTAAAAAAGATTTTGAAAATTATATAATACTAGCTGTACCCTGCCACGCGTTGCTGTGGCTCAGTCTGGTTTCATGGATAAAAGAGAGCTGGTCCATCCAGCCAATTGTGAATCTTATATTTAGCATAATTATCTTAATGGATAGTCTAGTTTAATTACAGAAATGGAGGTCAGAGAACTTAAAATTAATTTGAGTTTCAAAACATGAGGAAAAACTGGGTGATTTCAAATTATTTAAAGATTCAATCAGACAATGAAACACATTGCAAATCACAAAATATATAAGAAATAATCATTAATATATATCAGATGAAATCCCAAAAATATATAAGAAATAATCATAAACAAAAATCAGATAAAAATCCCAAAAATAAATAAGAAACAATCATAAGCAAAAATTAATTAAATGCAAAATCACAAAAATAAAAAGGAAATAATTTAAATAATAAATTAAATGCAAAAATACATAAATAGGTTTATGCAGTTTATAAAATAGTAATAAACATAGAAAAATTAAAAATAACCCAAAACTGATAAAAAAATTACATTAATTTAAATTAAAAAAAAACAGTCTTAAACAGTTAAAAATATATAGAATTAATCCCAATTACGTATCAAAGAACAAAAAAATTGATAATTATGACAACCAATAAACTTAACTATAGTAAAAATATGTAATAATCCGGAAAAAACTGTGTAAAGCTTAAATTTCAGCATTCAGAGCGAATCGTGACATCGTATGACGTCATAACACACAAAAATCACTTAAAAATTAAATTAAAAAATTTAGAGTGCATTTCGAAATAAAAAGTACATAAGAACCTGACCGGAGTCAAATGCAACGTTGTGTCAAAATTTCAGATAAATCCATGCAGAACTTTTTGAGTTATGGAAGCGTACACAAACCAACATAACATTTTTATATATATAGATTAATTCGATGAATAGAGCCGTGGTTCCGCACACATTCTAGTTTTTTTTTTTTTTTTAATTTTCAACTTTAAATATATATGCATGCATATTTTAAGAAAATTTGATGCACATTTATTTGAGCAAGCTCTATTTTTGAACATGTGAAATATTTTTAATTAAGTAATATGTACATATTTTTACAGCTGAATTGTGGTCTATGCAAAAAAATTTTGTTCCAGTTTCTGCATTGTTCTCAAATATTTATAAATGGAATTTAATTTAAAATGAATTTTTTCCCTAACATTGAAATTGTGAAAGCATCTATGTTTTTATTTCAATTTCCAAGAAAGCTCTGGTAAAACATCCAGGTGGACATGGTTTGCTCATCAGTAGTCAAGCCAACAACAGAGTGATTTTGTGATAAATTATCGATAAATCTTTAAAATCGGTATAAAATGATTTACTCTTTTCCACGCGCGTATTTAAAAAAGAACATTAAGTTTCAATTGAAGTATTTCATGCCATATTCTAGTAGAAACGCAAAAAACAAGAAAATAGGAACTTCTTAACAGTATGATATTGAAACATTTCTACACTTATGTTGATTATTTTCTGAACTTGAATTAAATGTTGCGTTTAAAATTGACTCCAGACTATACATTCCGAATTGAAAAATGTAGTTGATGTCTTTTTATTTACTTATTTGAGAAAAGAAACAAATTAATAACCAATATGTTACGATTGCGGAATCGCTAATCAACCCATTGTAGGTAGGTCACTTGCGCTTTTCAAATACAAAAAATATCATTGGGGAAAGTAAACTTAACTCGGAAATGTAAATCTGCCAGTTTTAATTATTATTATTACTTCTGGAAAGTTTTTTTCCCGATAAGCAATTTCAATAAAATATTAATTTCAATTAAAAAAAATCGCAGGAAATTTTTTTTTTATGTATAATAAAACTTACAGAAATCCAAATGAATTCAATGTAAAACCATATAAAAAATTAATTTTTCTTCTTTTTCTATCGAGTTTTTAGCTCGTGTCACAAACTAGCAAAATTCATATACTGCCAGGCTTGTATGAACTGAATCATGGTATTCCTTTTTTAGCATTGAAGAAAGGTATTTTTTAATTACCACAATAATTTCAAAATAAAATGTAAGAAATTCACTAAAAAGTAATTTCGAAAGGTAACGTCTGGGTTTTCGCTCTTTAGTAAGTTAAAAATAACCTGGTACACATTTTAAAATGTAAATTCATAGTCAAATTAAATAAAAAAAATTACTGTACAAATTCGAATGAAAATCACTGAAATACAGTTTAAGTTTGCGAAAAGTATCACTCCTAATTATGTAATCAGGAGATAACACACAATTCAATACACATTGAGATAATAATTAATAAGACTGACATAAAAAAACTTTGAAATATTTTTGTATGTGCCTGTAATACTGATGGCGTATATTTTTGGTTAATTCGTGAAAATAGGTGATGCATAATTCGAAAGCTATGCCATAAGCAACTGAAATCTTTTAAAGAATCAGAAGAAAAAAATAAGCACGGATATGAAATTAAACTGTAAGAAGTTTCAAGAGCTAAAAATACGTTTTGATTTAAAGGATTCAATAAAACAAATGAAAAACTACACTCAATAACTAATTATTGTATAAATATAAAACTCTGTTTACATTTCATGCATCCAAAAAAAATTTAGTTTTAGTTCTGGATTTCCAAGTAGTGTACAGAGTGATTTATTGTTGACCATACCATATTGCAATCTCTTCCAGAAGATAATTTCAGATTGTTCCTTAATTTCTAAACATTTGTACTAAGTATAATTGCGCTAAACAAAAACGATAGAGTTCATTTGCTTAGAATTAGGGAACGCTAGGTATTCGGAATTAACTTCCAATGAATGAGAGGGCAATTACATCAGTCTATTGCATATACGAGTGGAATGTGAAATACTGAAACAGGAAACTAGCTTATTATTATCATATTGTCATTAAAAAGTAGAATGTAACTAGAGAAAAATTGCTTCTTGTGTAGGTTTTTTAAAATGCATTAAAAAGAATGGTAAGTTTTTTCATGGAGTTTTATTTTCAAGTAACAATTTATAGAAAAAGGAAAAAAAAATTGAAAATAATATCAACTTTTTTCAAAAAGTAAAGTTTGTAACACTATACAAACTGCGACAAGAATTTGAGAGAATTAATTTTCTATATACAAGCTCGAAATTCTCTTACATTTATATCTTAAATGGAGAAATGATCGCAAGTTCGACTTGCTTGATGGTCAGGGTCCGAGGGCCCCTGAGCTTGAGGGCCCTGGTGCATGGCACCGCTTAGCCCATTGGTAGCTACGCCACTGACACTGATTTAAGGACGTGAACCTGTGAATGGGTGTTTTTACTTTTAAATATTTTACATTCATATCAGAAAGGAGATGTAATTTTTTTAAAAAAAAGAAAATTTGGCATAATTTTTTTAAAAGAAAAAATGTCTTTTTTTATGTGACCATTATTCAAAATTCTGAGGTCTATGGCCGATACCCCTCAAACTGCTTTGCAGTAAATTATTAGTAAACTGCTAATAAATTAACTTGCTTGACCAATCGATACCAGCTTGCGTTCCTGTCACCCTTTATATTACATGTTTCGCAATTAATCATTAATTTTTACCCATTTCCCTCGTAGGCGAAGAGCAGTTGTTGATTTAAAAGAAACTCTTTGTTTTAAAAAAAATTCTTGCAATAAAAAAATCTACATAAACGGCATTCTAATGAAGATATTCCAAAACGTACGAATTTCAAATTTAAATGGCTGAAGAGGAAAGTTAACAGAAGATAGTATATTTTTTTTAAAGAAAAAATGTAATGAAGCAAATTAAAGTCAAGTAAAAAAAAAACAAATATACCCTACGACGCAATAATCCGAAATAAAAAAAAATTCTGGAAAATCATTCAAATTGATTGCTTTTTTTCTTTCCTTCATTAAAAAACACAAATACAATTTAAAGATTATTATTTATTATTTGGTAATATTTTTATAATGGCTGTGGTAAATTTCCGAATCGTTTGAATATGAGATTGAATTTTTATCTGAAGAGCAGTATTATTAAATACTACAAAGACGCTGAACAAATCAATAGATCAGAGCTCCCGAAAACATTTCCAAAATCTGTTTATAAGAAAACGTATTTAAAATTACTAAAAAAAATGAGCTTTCAGAATCTAAAATAAAGGGTGTAGCATTTAATTATCAAATGAGGAGAAAATATTAAACAGCGGGAAAAAAACATTAATCAGAGAAAAAAAAGCATGATCGTTTCCACATATCCAGATAAACTTTTTTATTGAACAACTCTTCATCAAAAAAAAAAAAAAAAATGTCACTCTTTCTCCCATTTAAAGCGAATTGTTTTGTCTCCATTGTCTGATTATTGGGGGTTGTATTCCAGCGGTGACCGCATGTCTAACATCAACATTTTTAGTACAGTTACATGACTGAAAGCTCTCCAGAAAGTTTTAATTGTAAATGTCTCCAAATAAACTTTGTCACGTGGAAATCGTTAACTAAAACAGAATCAAAATAGAAATGTTATTTCAATGCGATCATTCGGCGAGATTTGAAAACGCAATTCAGCATTATTTTTATTCCTTTTTTTTTATAAAACTATTACAAAAAAAAATATTCAATGCTGATTGGCATACCTTATCAATCCAGGCAAGTTTTGTGTTCATATTTAAAAATGGAGCTCTCTCTCTCTGGATGCATAATTATATATGTAAATGAACTTGTACATGTCGAAAAAAATCCTTGATGTAGCTATTTATGCAGAATCAAATGTTAATAAATAGTAGGGTTTTCACAACAGGAACAAAATTTATTTATCCTTTCGAAATAAAATGTTGTTTTAAAAACTTGTATTTTTAAAGATATTAGATGCCCTTACAAGAATTGGGTGTAATTTTCAAGAAGTATTTTGTGGATTTCTTTAATGATACCATTTTTCATGCATAGTTTTATACTATATCCTTCACTACACAGTTATTTAAATGCCTTTATTTTTATCTGTAGATAATAATTTTGATACAAAAAGGAAAATTCAAATCTTTCTACTACGGAGAGTAAATAAAAATTAATTCTTTAATGCAATTCACAAACTGCGTATAAAGATTCTTTCGAAATGAAATACTATAAATGAACAACACATTAATTCGTTTTACAGAAATATTTGGGGGAAACAATTAAATGTTCCCTCACCACTATTTAGTTTTTTACAGAGAGTCACATGAAAATAAAAGAAAAACACAATGTAAATACTTTGTAGAAAATCAGACAACCAAGACCAAACGATAATTTAACTTTAACTCGAAAAAAAAAATTAAAAAAATAACACTTCTCTTTCTCTTGAAAGACCATACAATACGAATAAATGACAAAAATAAGAATGAAGAATAAATTGAAAAAACAACAACAACCTTGAGAACAAATTTAAATGTACATTACACACACACACACACACACACACACACACACACACACACAAAGAAGTAGATTACAGAAAAAAAAATACTCTCTTCAGCATTTTTTTTCTTTTTTAACATTTATAAGCCCCGTGCACCACGCAATGTATAACACGGGGGCATACAACACAGACAGAAGAAAGGATTACAACACAAACATCCGTGCCTTCTCCGGGATTCGAACCCAGTCCCTACGGCACCGAAGTCAGCTTCACTGACCACTATACCGGATGGACGGCCTCTTCAGCAATTGAATGCCAAATTTCCATTGAAAAGCAAATTAATATTAATATGAGCTGATACAAATCGATGATGTTTTTAATCTTCATCAATTGTCAAAGTATGCCCGAGAAGCTAAAATTTAAAAATCGTCTGCACTTTAATTTTTTTCAAATTAAATTTTTACTATCCAGAGATCTAGATTTTATTATTCAATACAAATACAACGCGATTACTCTGAATCAATTGAGATGAGGACACCCTTTTTTATTTCATCTAATAAAATCTAATCATCTAATCGAGTTTAAGGCATTCGTAACAAAATTAAATTTTTTCTTTGCCAAAATTCGTTCCTTTAGATTAAAATTTTAAAAAAGTACCGTAATGCGTATAATTCATTCATATTTTCATGTTCATATGTTCATCATTTAATAGAGCAAAACGCAATAATTTTTTTTTGACAAGCAGGAACAACATAAAAAGATTTGGTGAACCTCTGACATTTATTTTAAAACGTATATAAAATATTTCAAAAATATACATTTTGAAAATTATGTAATACTACTGTGATGAAGGAAAATGTAATTCTGTATTTTTAGAGAGAGAGAGAGATTTGTTTTTTAAATTTAAATGTAAGCATATGTTAATAAGCTGATGCAGATTGTTTAGGGTGAGCTGTACTTTTGGGAATGTGTAAAAGATTTTGGATTAGTTAATATAGACATATATTCGTACCTACATGCTACCTAAGTATAACATTATTCATATATACATAATCACAACTACATGTTGCTAAAATGTTAAAATTTTGAGTAGTTTTCATATATCTATAAATGGCACGCATCCTTAAGTAATTTTTCCCTCAATATTGGAATCCAAAATATCTATACTGCAGTTTAAACTCCTACGGGGAGCCAAAAGTACGTAGTTTAACTATTACTAGTCTATCCAACAGAGTAAGGTTGGTGTGGTAGTTAGGAAGGGGGGTGCCAGCTCAGGTGTTGTCCTCGTCACTTGACCATGGTTCAAAATGACGAGGTCCGTCGCCAAAAGCCCTCGTGTGTAGCTGAAAAGTTCGACGTTAATATTCCCTCACTCACTCAATAGAGTGAGTGATTTTGTGATAACTTCACGACAAATCTTTAAAATCCATATTATACGTTTTGCTGTTTCTCAACTGCACATGTCATATAAAAACATTTATTTTCCTTTTAAGTAGTCTGATCAAAACGAAAAGAGATGACAGGAACGCACTTATTTCTATGTTCATTTTGAATATTTTTAAAGTTGAATTCGAACGCTGTATTGTAAATATACTAGCAACTGTACTTTTAGAATCAAAATGTTCAGTCATAATGCTATAGTTTGATGTGTATAATTTTATCACCCACTTCAGAACAGAAGTCATTCGTTCAGAAGCACTAGCCAACCCACTGGCGCGTGTTTATCAAAGACAATAAACCCAATTTAAAAACGGAAATGTCTTAGAGTTGTTTTTCTTCTGCGAAATATTTCCTTTCTGCTATACAATTTTCAATAATACATTATTTTCAGTTGAAAAAAAAATCTCTCGGAACATTTAGTTATATTTACAATAAAGCTTAAAGAAATCTTAAATGTGAATGAATTCTACTTCAAACTGCGTTTAAAATATAATCTATCTCACTTATAGCCAAGAAACCAAAGTAAAAATTATCGTTTTTATTTAGTTTTAGGCTCGTGTCACAAATCACTGAGATATATACACTGCCACAATACCTTGACTGTGGAATTGGGTATTCCGTTTTGAGCATTGAAGTACTAAACACTTTAAAAATTTTTTTTTAAAAAGCAAACATTTTGAAGGATAACTCCAGAACTCACGCCCAGTAGGAAATTAAAGATTACGTGAAACATCTTAGAATTTGGATTCAAAGTCCAATTACATAAAAAATTAATTTATACAAATTCGAACAACGGTCAATAAAAGAACAGTTGGAGTTTGAGAAAAATATCCTTCCGAGTTAGTCAACAGATGATCGAACCACGACGTTCGAACACCTATTGACAAATCTTATCCTAATGAGACAGACAGCTTTTTTTTCCGAGACTGATTTCCAATTTAGAAGGGAAACACTTCATGAAGAGGAGATATCTGGAGACGACTCATGAGAGATCTATGTCATAGCTCATTTTTGAATTGTCATTAACGACATCGTAAAGGGTACCTTAAGAAGCTTGCAAACTATTTTCAAAGGGTTTTTTTTTTAAATCAGATTTTCGACGCCCTATATTATTATAATATGTAAAAGGACTAACATTGAAAGCCTTAAGTGCAACTCCTTGGAAAAGTCGATGGATGTGATTTTTTATATTAACGTCGCACTCTAAATGAACTCGTGGGATAGAGTCGATGAACCCCGTCATTTAGAACCACGGTCAAGTGGCGAGGACACCTGAGCTGGCACTCCCCTCTCCTAACTGCCACACCACACAAACGGGAGGACGTTTGAACTTCGACAGATTTAACGAGCTTCTCCCCGCAGCACGGTGGGTCTTCAGCGGTACTAGGCTCGAACTCATGACATGCCGGATACGAGTCCGTGACTTTGACCACTGAGCGAACACCTTTAAAGCTATACCAATACGAATGCTAAATGACGCATCGCAAATGCAAAGGGGAAAAAAAATTCGTCAGCTTTGCCACTGAAAAACTTCAAAGGTGGTAGATTCTACTCCTTATACTATTGGCGTGTTTTCTTGCCAAAGTTCTCTCGGGCATGCGTCACAGGACCTTTGCATTTGTGTTCTATGTTATTATGCTTTTCTATGATATTTCTAATGCTATTTTTGGGTTCTATGTTATTGCTAATATATAATACATAATGCTTTTCGAAAGATTTCCACAAATGTGACAATGTATACATTATTTCAAACAATGCTTCCCGAAATTGAATTCCTAAAACACCCTTTTATTCCTTTGAATTGGGTGAACATTGGACAATCTTCGATGAAACTATTCGTTAAAAAAAAACATTTTGCTTTAAGGTAAAAAAGTCCGTACACCCAACTCCTTTTTTACACGGTAGATACGTTTCTCAAAACTGTGGGGGAAAAATCGTGTAAAAAAATACATGCGACCTATGATAGTTTAGGGTATGTCCCACAATATTAAAAAATCATGGAAGATGAAAAGCATCTTTAAATATTTATAGAAGGAACCGAGCAAATAAGTAATTAAAAATTCCCCGTGTTACTTATTTATAAAACACAAACAATTCATTTGGGTTACAATAAAATTTCAAAATTAAAAGAATTATCACACAGAGACAATTTTGTAAATTAGTACATACGACATATAAAGAGTCAAATAGAAACTGAAAATCAATTTATACAGTAACTATTCATCGCTACCTGATAACAAGCATGCTTGTTTATTACGAACTGGATTAAAAAACCTATCATCAGTAGATGTGTCAGATATGTCTAGCACAACTGTCGCTTTTGATTCAAATGAAGAACTTATTTCGTTATTAACGCCCTTTTTTGTTACAAAGTCTTATTAGCGGCTATCATTTTGGTTTCTCAAGTTGATTATATCATTCTTGATATCTTGCGACTCAAGATTACGTATAAATTTTAATGCACGATCTATGTCAGGATCACGAGAAACAAAATGTTATTCCATATTTGTAGCAATTTCAAAACCTCACGAATTAAATCAACTGTTAATAGGTGAACTTCACCTTCGACTTCGCCACTATCGACTTCTTTAGGATAGTAAACTTGTTCAAATCGTCCTCATCCAAACGGCACGAGTCCCCAAATTTTTTTAAAATTCGTGCTAGAACAAAAAATTTGTGTAAAAAAAAATTCGTTCAATTCGTATTATTTCAAAATCGTGTAAAAAAAGAGAGTTGGCTGTATTTATTAATATTACGCACGAAATATAAGCATTTTCTTTGTCTGAGATACAGGCTCAAACCGAACTTTACGAACAAAATTCTGCAAATATAAAATAATTTTAATGAGAGAAAATAATGCAAGAAGCAAAATATTAAACAAAACAAGCTTTACAACTTAAATTTCAACTGATTTTTATAAAGTCCGCCTTTCGAATTAAAAGGACCAAATATCCTAGGCAGCAGATTTCTACTACGTCTTGATGAAACGCATTTTTACGGTAATTTTCGAAGTGTTGGTACTTTTCATTTTAGAATTCTTACTAAGCCGCAGTATGTGGAATCTTTCAAAGTGAATGGGCTCTTTTTCCACTAGTGTTTTCTTGTTTTCTCTTAATTTCAGAAATTTAAATTATTATTACGCTTTAATGTGGATTTTGAATGAGTGATTTTCAATTTATTTTTTTCTTCTGTTGGATCATGTAGTTTGTTTCATGCAAAAATTAAAAATATCCAAACGAAATTGAAAAATATACGCATGTGTATTTTTTCTTCTTATGTAATGTCGAAAAATTGAATAAATTAATAATCCATATGTAAGAGTTCGAAGTCCATAAGACTGGAACGCCACCTGCAAAAGGAGACTGTTAGCCTACCCCCCCCCCTTCCTCCTTTGGCGAGATGGGAGTACCTTTCAAAATGTTATGGATCAAGTACTAGTGAAACACCGTGCATATTGTCGCTCATATGTCGACGATGTAGCAGTTGTCTCCAAATCATGGGAACAGCACATAAAACATCTGTGTGAAGTATTTCCAGCGATCAACAGGACAGATTTACGATCAACTAGAAAAAGTGCAATTTCGCATGAAAACCAGTGAAGTTTATAGGGCACGTGGTAGGTTCAGGACAACATTCCCCAGATCCAGCAAAGGTTGAATGAATCAAAAATATACCTGTACCAAACACGAAGTTTCCTTGGTTTAACTAGTTACTATCGAGAATATATCCCAAATTTTGCTTCTTTAATCTTGCCATTAACGGAACTCACCAAAAACCGAGTTCCAAATAAATTCCCATGGAATGAAGATGCAGGACAAGATCTTGCAAAATTAAAGGCGGAACTGATAAAAGCACCATCCTTATACACCCCTAATTTATCAAAACCTTACAAGCTATATACAGATGCTTCAACGACTGCAATAGGGGCGTGTTTGTCTCAAAATGTTGGGAATGTGGAAAGGGAATCCAATGGCGTTTTTTAGTAAGAAACTGACCGAAACTCAAACTCGGTAGGCAACCATAGAGCGCGAGGTTTATGCCGTAATAGAGGCACTGAAGCGCTTCAATAACTGGATTTTTGGTGCTGAAGTTGAGGTGATATCAGATCACAACCCTCTGAGACTTACCTAACCCTAACCACTCCTCAAACTAACTTGTTGAGCATTAGCCCTCCAAAGATATAATATTTCCATTTCATATATGAAGGGTATTAAACACGGGAATGCTGATGCATTATCCAAATTGCCTATTCCTGTTAGTTAAATAAGATTTAGGCTAAAGAGTACTCGACATCTTTCTATATAATAATTTCTGAAACTGCTACAGATTAAAACTTTGGCTCCTAAATATGCTCTGCTGATATATGTTGCATAATTATTTTAGATTCTGTGATATGATTTTAGTATTTTTTCTTTTATATTTTAATATTTTGGAGTATTATTTTTGTGTTGGTGTAACTTGTGTATGAATATGAATTTCTAGCGTATTAATGTGATTTGCAAAAACTATTTTCGTGGGAGTTGTATTAACAAAGGCTCTTTTCATGAAACACCTGGAAAAAAAAAGACATTTCTCTCGTTATCTCCTTCTTGTCATGTTTTTTTGTTTTAATTCCTTTTCAGCTTCATCCTCCTAGAATGACGGATGAGCTTTTAAGGGGGAGGTATAAGAGTTCGAAGTCCATAAGGCTGGAACGCCACCTGCAAAAGGAGACGGTTAGGTTACCCCCTCCCTTCCTTTGGCGAGAGGAGAGGATTTTTTTTCATTCTATGTCTGGGTGCGAAGGAGCTTGGATCTGTCCGAGTGTTTTCTTTAAAATAAATATTAATTTTTTACTTTTTAGACACCATGTCTTTATTTTGACCGTGCCCATTCATAGGATCAATCTTTACTCAATACAAAAGTTTTTGTGTATGAAAATTAAAATAATAAATTCTGGAACATTATAATCCATTGTGCATACTTAGGACGTAGTACTGAAGAATGAAATCGCTTATTTCGATACAAGACATTTCCTTCTTTCTTTTTTTTTCTTGGTGTTGAAAGTTTTAACACAGATTTTATCTTCGGCAGCATAAAGTACAAGCAAGGGCGTAGCTACTAGGGGTTCCAACATGTGTAATTACAGTCCCGCTAACAGGGTTCTCATATCTAAAAAATGGCCCTGAAGGAATTTTGATACAGGGCTTACTCAGAATTCGCCACGCCAGTGAGTACAGCCCAATGTAACTGATACACACCAAATGATACTTTTAAACATTAGATTAGCTTTGATGCCTGTCTACATTTCCTAAAAACAAAAAAATTGATTTTTAAAAAAAGGCAACTAGGTGCTGTTTATTTTCTTTTCTCCGTAATAGCCCTTGCAAGAAATATCTCGATCGTTATTCACAAAAAAAGTACTGTTTTGTTGCAGTTTTTTGAAAATGTAACTTTATCTTAAAATGAATTACGTTGCTTTCCGAAGAAGTTTGGAAAGTATTACAAATGTTGGACTACGGTAATTATTAGTTAGCTGCATTTGTTCAGTAATTTTGAACTACAAAGTGACGAGGACGACACCTAAGCTACCACCTCCATCCGCATGCTCCTACGTCATTCTAACGATAGGGCTTTGATCACTTTATCGTGCTTTTTACGCCGAGTGTTTTGTGATAAAAAACTCGACAGAAACAATGCTGGATAGGAGTTCGTGACCATGACCATTCGGATACCACTGTCATTGTTTGGTCGGAGATAGGGAATGTGATTGTTCACTTCACTGTCCTTATCATTTGTTTCAGTTCAATGGTAAGTTTGACGCATGCTTGTTTTAGATATATTTTTCTCCAATTGAATGCGTAGTAAAGTTAGGAGTAAAGCAGAATAATTTTTTGAAAGGCTATGCTTTTTTTTTTACAATTTGTGTTTATTTTTATAATGGAATCAACAATTATATATGTTTACGTTTTGAGAATTATCGGAAATAAATTATATTTAAAAAAATTATGATCGATATTAAGTGTATAATCGTCTTTTTATGTAGGACATGGTTCGAAATATTGGATTTGTGCTCATTTCGACTAGTATATAATTTAATTTTCAGTGATTTAACTATTTTTTTGGTGCTAAAAATTTTAACAGAGTATTTGTCTTAGGTATTGCAAAGATAAATCTATTTAAAAACTGATATTCTATCTCTAAAACTTTTAAACACTGCTTGGATCAGTATGTATGTGAACGTCTAAAAATATTAATTTTAAAAAAATGAGCTAGATTTGTTTTTTTTTTGGTTTATTGTCTATGCAAAAATTTAAACACTTTTAGCAAAATTGGTTTTTAAGCAATTAAATCAACAAAATTTAGTGAGATTAAAAAAAATAATATTTTTATGCAATGGATTTTCTACGTCTTCAAAAATGAATTCCAAAGCCAAACAAAATCTATTTTTTAGAATCAATGATTAAGTTTTCTGGAAAGTAGGTGTAGCTGTACTATGGAGACATGAGAAATGGCGTCATTTCTAGGTTATAAATTCTGTGAACGAAGACAAAACAAACCCACTTCGGGTCGGAGAAAAGTAATGAAACACTGAAAATTATATGTAATAGGGATCGGTTTCCACACACCCATTACGGAAACATCCTTTTTTGAGCCAATGAGAAAGTAATCTTTGTTGAAAATGTCTTTTTCCCTTCATTTTCTGTACGCTAAATTTCGAATTCCATAATGAACAATTCTTTACACGAAATACATATCTCAAATGAGCTCAGTTTACAGAAATGTAACAAATCTTATCAGTTTTGAATTTCAAAGACAAATTCAGGTGGGAACAGTTCTTTATTCTGAAGTATTTTAAAAGTCGATTACCATTATACACTTTATAAAAGAGCAATAAAAAGTCGTTTTAAAAATAAATATCATTTTTTGATATTTTTCAGGTGTCAAGAGAAGCAGCAGCTCTCTCTGATTTTTATATATATTCTTTCATTTCTACTATTTTATTCGGCAGTGTAAGATTTGATGCTTTAGTTTATATGATTTCTTAGTTTTTTTTTTCAATACAGGTTTTAAAATGAATACGTTTTGGTTAAATTTTCTTTTCCTTTTTACTATTTTAAAATTTCAGTATACGTACGTCTTAGAACAATTTCTTTCGAATGTAACTTTCATTTTTTGATACTTAAAATGAAGAAAAGAATCAAGGTAAAATGGCTTACCTTGTCAATGGAGGGCTGCCACACATCGTTTCAAGTCAAAATCCATGGATAAAAAGTCTTTTTGTGAATTTTATATGTTTTTAATTTCTACAGCACACATAACAAAAATACTCGGGACATTACACGACACTAATTAATCTAAACAAATAACATTTATAAACATCTATATCAACTTTAGTTTCTACCGCGTAGTTTCAGTATGTTTCTTCTACGCGTCCATTTTTAATTCTGAGTCAATTAGTTCCTTTTACAAAGGTGGCGCTGCTGTCGCTTTAAGAAGATGGGAGTTTGTGACACTCTCCCACCTTTGGATTCGAAGATGTAGAAGAATCCAAAACAGCAGTCACAAGAGTAAGAATAAATGTCCTGAAAAAGACTAAAAAACAGATTAAAATAACTATAAGAAATAAAATTAAAGTCCATAAAAGTTCAAATATGAGTCCAAAATTAGCATGATAAAAATCATGTGTTCATGATAGTTTATGGATTATCAAGTCTCTTGGTTTGTTTCAAAAGTCTTCCATAACGAGAACGGAGCACTCCTTGGACCTCAGGGATTTGATCTTGATCGAGGCAAGAACCATTCTCTACATCTCTTTCTGTTGATGACAAAGAGTCAGCTGTAGTCACTTCTAGCGGATAGAGTTTCTGAATTGGTCTCATAACACTTCCAAATTGTGTTTTCACTTCCACTACACGCACTCTTCCGTCTTTTCCTTTATACAACCTTGTGACTTTACCTAGAGGCCAGTTGATTCTTTTGTTGTTGGTATCACCAATTAGAACGAGATCACCTTCTTTAATGAACGACTCTCTTTTAACTTTTGAATAATCTTTCAATATCCCTAGATACTCATTTCTGAAGCGGTTTCGCAAATCTTGACGCAATTTCAGTCTATAAGAACACCTCTTGTTCAATCTTTTTGAATCTATCATGTCCAGATCTGGAACACCAACCTCTCTAATTTCCTGGAGTAACATAGATGGTGTAAGTGCTGATAGTTCATCAGGATCCTCTGAGAGGTATGTTAAGGGGCGAGAATAAATTAAACTCTCTGCGTCGCATAACACAGTGACCAATTCTTCTTCGTTCAAACAAGCTCTCCCCAGAACTTTTCTCAAAATACTCTTCAATAATCCTATCTGCCTCTCCAGAAGCCACCCCACCAGGGTGCAGCAGGAGGACTAAATTTCCAGGAAATTCTTTTTTCTGATGCAAAATTTTCGATTTTTTCCCAATCAATATTCTTTAAAAAATTGGCTGTGCCCACAAGATTCTTTCCATTGTCAGAATAAACAGTGGAAGGACGTCCTCTTCTAGCTATGAACCGCCGAGGAGCCAGTATAAAGCATTCGGTGGACAAAGATGACACCAGCTCTAAATGCACAGTTCGGTAAACAGCACAGGTGGCAAGCACTATCCAGCACTTTTTGTCAGTTTTTAGGAACAAAGGTCCACATAGGTCAATCCCAGTAACTTCAAAGACAGCAGAATCCCTGACTCTGTCTTCTGGAAGAGGAATGCTCACGGCTTCCAATGGACGGGCAGAAAATCTTCTACACTTGGCGCATTTTCTAATCACGCCTCGCACTGTCTTTCTGCTCTTAATTATCCAAAAGGATTCTCTGAGGCATGACATCAGTGTCTGAGTACCTGCATGTTCTAACTCTATGTGTTTACTCATTATCAATTTTTCGACCATTTGATGCTTGTGGGGCAACAGTACTGGAAATCTAAAAGTCTGTAAATCTTTCCTCGATGCAATTCTAGTTTCAACTCGTAGGAGATCATCATTGTCTTTCACAATTCGCAAGTTCAACTTCTCTTCTCCTGAAAAAACTTCTCTCTGTATTTCCTTCAAAATTACTTTTTCCGATGCTTTAATTTCGTCTGTTTCCAATTTTCCCTTTTTTCTGTCAATAGGGTTTCTTTTCACATTCTTACAAAATCGGATGACATATGCCATTATTCTTACGATTTTGTTAAAAGAAGATATTTTCTGTAAAAATGTAAATCTACAAAGGTCTAAAGTAGTAGTTGTGAGTACAGTTCTTCTTCTCTCGGAAATGACTATTTCCATATCGGGCTTTATTTCACTAGCTGGCCATTCTTCATGGGGTAGTTTTAACCAGTCGGGTCCCTCCCACCAATGGGATTTCAATAAGTCCTTAGGATTGCACCCCTTGAGGGCAAATCTGCTGGATTAAATTTCCCTTGAATATGTCGCCAAGCTTCTGGATCCGTCAATTTCCGTATTTCATTGACTCTGTTAGCTATAAACGTAGCCCAATTGTCTTGTTTCTTTATCCAGTATAACGCATTCATTGAGTCTGTATAGAAGAAAGTTGGCACGTTTTTTAAGTTAAGATCTTCTTTTACATTGTAAGCGAGTCTGGCTCCTATGGTACACGCAAGGATTTCTAATCTGGGAATTGTAATCGATTTTATGGGCGCTACCTTTGACCTAGCCTGCAGTAATTGACAGTTAACGATACCCTCATGACTATTTCTTATAAAAATTGAAGCTGCATAAGCAGACTTGCTAGCATCTACGAAGACATGTAGAGTAGCACTCTTATTTAGTTCAGGTAGTTTTCTCGGGATTTCTATATCTTTTAGGTAACTTAGCTCATTAGCCCACTTTAGAAATTTTTTCCCTAAAATATCTGGAAGCTCTGTGTCCCAATTAATTTTCTCCCTCCAACAATCCTGCAAGGTTAACTTAGGAACAAGGGTAATGGGACACGTGAACCCAATGGGGTCAAAAATTTGACTCAACATAGACAATACGTTTCGTTTGCTAAACACGTATTGGTTTTGCTCTTTTATCTCACAAGATAGGGTATCACTATATAAATTCAATTTAAGTCCCAAAACTGAGACAATTTCCTTAAATTCATCATCAGACAGGTTCAATATTGAATTTTCCTCATTACTACCTGATCGATTATGTTTCCATCCCCTTAGGTCAAACTGAGCAGAAGCCATTAATTCTTTAGATACCGTAATGAAGGAGTTTAACTCGCCGATAGTATTTACACTCGCAACGCAGTTATCTACATACATAGATTCCCTTAACTTAGCAGCTATTCCCCTTTGGGATTCGTCCGCATTTCCTAAATGGAAACTGATTGTGGCGGCAAGTAAAAAAGGGCTCGCGTTCACTCCGAAAACAACACGACAATGTGAATAAACAATAAGTTTTCTTGGATCACCCTCCTCCCACCATAGGAACCGGAGAAATTTTTTATCAGAGGGAGCAACTTTTATTTGGAGAAAAGCTCGTCGTATATCCGAAATCACTCCATATTTTCCCTGCCGAAATCTGTTAAGGTATCCGACTACCCTAAAATCGGGGATTTGGTCAAATATTGACAAAAAAAGTTTATGATTCTATTTTGTAGACCAACTTATTAGCTTTATAAAATTACCAAGTTTTTTATTTTTCGTTCACTAGAACAAAAGTTACAACTGTTTTAGTACAAGCAGATGACACTTCCAGTTGGTAACTGCCGACCGGAAGTGGCATTCTGAAACCAAAACTGAAACCTTTTTTGGTTTCTCTCCACTTTTTCAAAAATATATTTTGAAGTAAAGTATATTTTAATATTTTGTTTAACGTTATTAAGAAGCCTCACTTATTTTTTTTTTTTTATAAAAGGAGTTTTCAAATCTAACAATTTCAGGATATTTGTTTATTTACTTTTTAACGTTCGATATCACTGCTAACTTTTTTCATTCTAGTTTTTACTGAAACAGGTTCATTTTGATTTTCGTATTTGATAAAACTGCTTTTTAATTATTCTTCAAATATCTGCCATGGGACATGGACGAAAAATACGTCCAAAGAATCGAAAGTTTAATGGTAATTTCCGCACTGCTCAAAAGAAAGTTAGTGATGGAAGTATTAGTACAGAAAAATTGGCAAGAGGATTAAGTGACACTTTATTTAATGTTGATACCGGAACTCTTTCTGGTAATAGAATTTTCGACATCGAAATACTGGTATCAATATTCTCTATTCTTTCTTGCCCTGTTTGTTTTGATCAAGAACTGTACTTGGTTGAAGACTCAAGACTTGGTTTGCAGTCAAATTTGTGTCTCAAGTGTAAGAAATGTTCATTTTCAAAAGGATTCACTTCTACATCAAAGGTGAATAATTTAAATACAGTAAACCTTCTTCTCGTCTTTGGAATGAGAGTTATTGGCAAAGGATTTTCAGCTGGAAAGAAACTGTTCAGTATGCTGAATATTCCTTATCTTTCAAAATGTACATACAGACAACATGAAATTCAGTTGCTGCATGCTACGTCACAAGCTGCAAACAGTTCTATGTTGGAGTCAGCAAAATCCATTGCGGAATGTTCAAATGAGTGTGGCGTTAGTGTAGATGGTACATGGCAAAAACGTGGCTACTCTTCACTGAATGGATGTGTTTCGGCAATTTCTGTGGACTCTGGTAAAATATTAGACATTGAAGTGCTCAGTCAATATTGTCGAGTGTGTACAAAAAACGAAAAAACATCGGGACCCTCTAAAAAATGCGTAGTGTCACATTTTTGTAAAAATCACAAAGGATCAGCTTCTAATATGGAAACTGTCGGTGCTTATAGGATTTTTGAAAGGTCTGAAGCAAACCGCAGTCTTCGATATACATCTTACTGCAGAGATGGGGATTCAAAGGCGTTCAATAATGTGAAAGACATGTATGGTATTGAGAGCATAACTAAATATGAGTGCATAGGACATGTGCAGAAGAGAGTTGGCTCTCGTTTACGAAAGCTGAAGAAATCCACAAAAGGTTTAGGTGGGAAAGGCAAATTGACCGACAAATTTATCGACACACTTCAAAATTATTTTGGAATTGCTATTCGAAGTAATGTCGGCAATTTGTCTAACATGCAGACTGCAGTCATTGCTGCATTTTTTCATTGCTGCTCAACCGACAAAAAACCTATGCATGGACAATGCCCTTCTGGATCCGATACGTGGTGCAAATACCAAAAGGCCAAGCAAGAAGGAAAACTACATAAACATAGAACACCTGGCTTACCAACTGCTGTATTGAATACGGTGAAAAACACCTATATGGATTTATGTGATCAATCACTTCTCGAAAAATGTTTGCATGGAAAGACCCAAAATGCCAATGAAAGTTTTAATGGTGTTTTGTGGAGCATAATCCCAAAAGAAACTTTTGTTGAACTTCTGACATTACAATTTGGCGCATCCTTAGCTGTATTACAGTTCAATGATGGATCTAAAGGGATTCTTTCCGTGTTGGAACATTTACACATCCAAATGGGTTGTTTCATTGTGAAGGGCTATTCAAGCGTTGATGACGAAAGAATTGTCGACTCGGAGAGACATTCATTGCCAACTACAAAAAACAAGAGAAAAAAACTCAGAGGACTTAAAAAAAGGAGCTGTGCATTATCTGAGAAAAAGGAAGGTGTTACGTATAAATCTGGGGAATTTTAAACCTGTAGGTAAGTATTAATATTTAGAAAAAAGTGTTTCAAACTTTAAAATGTGTTTTACACGAAATGTGTTTTTTTGAAAAAAATCAAACGGGGACAAGGATTGCTGAAAAAGTTTCTAAAATAATTTACTGAAATTTTTTGTGTATGTTCTGTATAATAGTAGAATTATTTTGATCTTCAGATTTATAAATCACTGCATTATTACAAAATTTACAGTCCCTTATGTGAATATAACCACTGTTTTTTTAAGCAATTTCGTATAACAACTAAGATAAAGTGCTCTATTTTTTGTAAAAATTAAAATATCTCTTATCCTGAAGGTCACTTCAAACATTAATAACAAAGTAACATATCAAAATTGAAAAATTGAGTATTTGTTTATAAAACTTTTGTACAGAGCGGGCCCGTTTACGTAATTTTTTGTAAATTTTTACCAGTTTTTTCCCCATTTTAATAATAATAATTTTTTTTTCTCTTTCAAATTTTAGGATTTTTTCTTAAAATATACCAAATAAATATAAAAATCACAAAAAAATCCCCATATCTCCATTTTTTCTAAAAAAAGTAGTTGCTACCAGTCGGATACTTTAAGAGCGGTGAGAATTTATTGTCGAAAATCAATCCTTGAAACACAAGATACAACAGCAAAATTCGCAGAATCAATATCAGAAGGATTTCACACTTTCAACAGCTCTTTGACACAATTATCAATATCTTAAATACACGTGTATATCTAAGCTTATTCACAAGCACAGCCAAACTAACGACGGTCAAGGCAAGTTAACTAATCTCTAGCCAAAACCAGACTGACTCGTTTTGGCTAGGAAAGCTCTATTTATAGTCGTGGCGGAAACTTCGAGAGAGATGCGCTTGCGACATAGATCGCGAAATTAGTGGATTTATCCACTAATTTTTAGAAGAATCCAGAGGGTCCCGAGCTCAAACACACACATGACCACCAATGTCACCCAAAATAATGCCAACTTGGCACTATCGAGAATAATTCACCAATTTCCTTTTGAATCGTCATTATAACGCAAGGGACGGCGTTGCTTGTGAATATTACAGTTTTAACATAAAATAAGTACGGCAGAGTAATAGTGCATAACACATCCAAATATATATTATTTACACTATTTTACAAAATTCGTAACACTGCCCTTCCTCAAAGACTGCACGTCCGGGCAGTACAATCTATGAATAATAAGAGGCATCTATTTACAGACATAATCTACTCGCATGATAATCAAATATAAAGTAACAAATACTCAACAGCACATACAAAGAAAATAAATTCAAAATACATGAAAAAAATACAAAAATAATTTACTACACAAAAAAAACAACGAAGAAATTAGGAAATATTCAAATAATTTATATTAGATTTACAAAATAATTAGTGAACATAATCTGAACCTAAGGATCTTATTTATCTTGGCCAAGCTAAGGGGCTAGCCTATTGTAATGTATTACATTCGGGTTTTGTGTGGTGAATTCTGAATCCAAACCACAACGTCATTCAGTCTTTTTAGGACTGTGTAAGGACCTTCCCAGTTGGTCTGCAGCTTAGGAGAGTGTCCCTTGCAACGTTTCGGATTCCATAACCACACTTTGTCACCTTCGAGGAAGTCGTGTCCGGTTGCTCTTGCATCGTGTCAGGTATTCATCTTTTCTGAAGCCATGCCGATTCTATCCCTAGCCAGATGATGCATTTCCTCCATCCATTCCTGGAGTCTCTCGATATACTCCTCAGGCGCCAAGGGAGCAGCTGGTGGCCGGCTGATCAAGAGGTCCTAGTCCTGTTAATTACTGGATACCAGAAGAGAGAGACCGTTCAGGATGGTCCGATTGAACCTCTCTACTATGCCGTCCGAATGAGGATGTAAAGCTGTTCGGGTTTTGTCGATGCCGAGTTTCTCACACAGTCTCTTGCAAACTGCAGAATCGAAGTTTCTCCCTTGATCGGAGTGCAGTTGTAGAGAAACTCCATATCTTGAGATCCAGTGTTGAACTAGAACCTCTACATCAGTCGCGGCCTCTTTGTCGGGAATAGCATAGGCTTCGGGTCACTTAGTGAAATAGCCCATGACAACCAGGATGTTATAGTTGCCGTCTGATGATCTCGGAAGTGGGCCTAGGATGTCAAAAGTTATTCGTTCGAAAGGCAATGAGTTCGTTCGTTAGCAATGAGTAACTTTTATGAATTGCTTGGAGAGCAGATTTACAGTCACTGCAGATTATGTATTTGCCCTCACTGATGGATTTTCGGACAAGACTATTGAAGACGGAAGAGCGGCACACAAAAGCCTTTTAAGGTCGTGCGGGTAAGATATAATCAAACTACAATTGCAAACAACCTTCAATAAGTACATGAACTTCAGCGAAAAAGGAAGAGCTAAAGGGCTGATTATGGTTATAGAAAAGGATGTTATTTCAATTTTTACCCATTTTAATAATATAATTTCCCTTTCTCTTCTTAATTTTAGGATATTTTTCTTAATATATACCAAATAAATCTAACAATCATAAAGAAATCCCCATATCTCCATTTTTTTTAAAACAAGATATCAATCATTGGCATGGCCAAGTAATTTTAGCGCGTTTTTCACATGCTGTATTTTACAATAATGCGACTAAGGAACTTTTTATTAACAGCAAGTAGTGTACTGTACTAAAAAAATTTAAAAATTATTAAATTTAAATATGATTCGGCTCATCTAGGGCACAAATGCCGAAACCCGAGGTCAATTGGTTGCTTATTGGCTGAGAAAAAGGTACGACAAAATATGGAACGAAGACGAAATTTGCGTCCTAATAGCGCTTTTGTTCCACTACGTGAAAAATGCGCTAAAAAGTTGTCGCAATTAGTCTAGTACCTTAACGCCTGAGAAACGGGCTGTATTTCCCTGCAACTTTTGAATTGTTCTACCATAAATTTGAATGTATGATTTTCAAATTCAACTAAGTATTTGTCCACCATAAGAAATTCTTTCTCTGCTCTTACCGATAGTATTATCATCCCCATGAACGCACACGCAACACTTCTCAAATAAAATAAACTTTCCACAACAAAAACCACTTCATTGTTGTTGATGGTCCTTTTCATTTTTTCCAGCGTATGCTATCTTTCTCATAATTCCATTTGCAGCGGCACTGCAGCTGAAACATATCTTGTTCCTAAAAACTAATACAAACAAATTTTCAGTGGCAAATCTCTTAATACAGATACTCCCCCTGATGCACTGCTTGACTCCTCTACACCAACTCCAATCAACAAGCAATGTGTTATAATAATATCCTCTCAAAATTAGGGTTTGTAGCCCCGGAATTCCGAAATCCCGGGATTAAAATAATTAATCCCGAAGTTTAATTTTTGGTCTGAATTATGTTCAAATCTTTTTCTCATAAACATTTTCTGAGAAATTTATTGCTAAATAATTTAAATATTTTGTTTATGAAATATGTACGTAGAGGGAGAATTTCTTTGTGCTATTATAAAAGCTATAGGTAATATATATATAATAGACGATGGCCGTTGAAATGGTATTTCTAACATGATCGCTAATTTTTGACTGAGGTTTTATTTTTGATGGCATTGACGATGTAGTCCTTTGCTATATTAAAGTCAGTTTATTGTACAATGAACACATATCGTTCCACATAAAAAGCAGACAAGAGACACAAACCAAGCTGCAGCCGATTACATGACAAGACAGACACAAAACAGAAGAGATGGACGGTCTCCAGGAATCTCTGTGTATACATAGTCGGCTCAAATCACATGATGCGAGTTTGTGGATAGATGTCGTTCAAAATACTCTCGTTAGGTGGCTAGAAAGTTTATTAATTGAACTTTGGTCCTGAAGGGATGGACCATAGTTAAAAAGGTTTATATTACTGGGATTATTACATTTCTCCCCTTCGGGAGACGCGCGTGTTCGCTGATGCCCTTAGCACACACCCGTATCCTAAAGAGATTAATTTTAAAATTTAGATTATCATTTATTTTAAAATTTCCCTTCACTTTAACACACAAATCCAAAGGGGTTGTGTGCAAAAGATTCGACAAAGGTGGGGAATGTATCAATTTCAATATTGTTTTCCTTGCACTGTAGTGAACATCTGATTCATTTTCATTTCTTCTCTGTTTATGCATTTTTGGACAAAGTTTCGGATTCCCTGCGTAAAAGACAATGAATACTCTTTGATTAGCGATTCTTCGTATCGATACAATATGTCAACATATCCTCAAACGTATCAACAAAGGCAAAGGAATTGCGACTAAATGATTCGACAAAGGCGGGGAATGTGTAATTATAAATTTTAAATAATGATTAAAAAGATGTTTTTCAAATTTAAGAAAATTTTGAAGGATCAGGGTTTATTAGAGAAAAATCAGCAACTTTCCTATTCAACCAATTATGTCATATGGATTTGATAAGATGTACCGAATCAAAAATAAGACGTAATTTTTTGTATTAGCTGGATTCGGAATAACATTCCTTACGGTACCATTACACAATTCAGAAAAAAGATTTCCATTTACTGTATTATTATCACTTGTATAATACAGACTGAAAAACTACCTTTCCCATTAGTGACAAAACTTTTAAAGCCATAGAACGCAAATCTTTAGCATTCATGTTCTTTACAGGGTTAAATGATACTATTTCTTTATTTTCACGCAATAGAGAAGAGTAAAAAAACCATTGAATCGTAGTAGCTGCTTTCTATGCAAGTCCTACAATTTTATTACACTTGTATGCAATCGCCGATTTGATGAAAACTTCAACAATTTATAATATTACCCGTTTTTTTCTCGTGGTCTTTTAGTTCTTAAAATCTACCTCGTAGATAATTTTCATTCGCCAGTTGACAAACCTGAAGTAACATTTAATCCAGATGGAACTCTCTGTAACAGTCTCAATCTTTCAAGAATTATATTCCCCTTATCCGTTATATAGGAATGGCATGCGGTAGATTTAATGTACATGCAGAAAGAAAAACCATTAAATTACTGCTATACATACGACCATGTTTAATTGAATTTAATTATTTCATTTGCTCTAAAATAAAGTTTGCTGCCTCAAAACTTTCAGCATTACAATTTTCAATCTATTCACATGATTGAATAGCCATAATACGATGAGGAACAGAATTAATAGAACAGAATTCTTAGAAGACATTTACTGTATTAAGAATATTTAGCAATTCACTGAAATATGTTAATCTAGGAGGACTAACAATTTTTCGAATAGAAGGTATATTTAATAATCGTAAATTAAATATAGCAATAGAGAGATTTGTATTTATTTTCAGCGATTTTAAAATAGGACACTTTTTCCCAATTAAAAATAAGTGTTTTGCAACTTTCACAACGATGTTTTAGAATATTTAGATAAGAAATCAGGTGCAAGATTTTCTTGCATTAACAGATTTTCTTTTAAACATTTGAAACGGGCAATTTAGTCTTTCTTAATAAAATTAATCAATAGTTGTTCGTCTAATTGTTTCATTTTTCCCTTTCGTTGAATTGTCACCGAGCGTTCTGTAATTTCTTCATTCAAATAGGGTGGACAACCAGGGAAAATGCAAGTATTTGCATTCTGATAATTTTGGATAAACTCTAGGTATTTCAATAACAGTACCAGTCTTGTCAGTAATTTTATCTTTTCTCACAATGAAAGATTCAGGGAAATTTTTATAATGCAGACTACACTATTGTTAGCGTTTTTAAATTCACTTGGAATTCTCTTTTCCGAAGTTTGTAACAATTGTTCATGTTTTCGGAAACTAAACAAAGAAACGTAAGGCTGTCCCGGTTTATTAGAGGAACAATTTCGTACACAGCAATAACGAGGCATATCTTTTAAAATAATTTTAAGATAACCTCTATTTGACAGAATAAAAAAAAATTAAAACATTAATTTCTCATAAAACAAAATCTTATTTTACAAATAATCGAAGGTAGTTTACTACACCATGTCCTCAAGACTCCAAAGAAAATTCAAAATGACACAATAAAGCTGTACATTATAAATATCGTAACTTTATCGTTAATAAAGTAATCCCGAGTGGTAAAGTTCTCCCGAGTATCAAATACATGTGGCAACGGGTACCAACTATCTAAGCATACAAGATAGAAGCGTGAGTAATCATTTGTCCCGCCAAAAAATCTCATTCCTCCTTTGATAGTGTTGTCTTTTACCAGTTTACTGACATGGCCTATTAATTCAGATGGCTTTGACTAAAGGGGCTGTCAAGTACCTTCAATAAGTCGAATAATTATAACTGAATCACCCTGTATTTCTTAGGCTGTCAGTCAATCCATAAATATATCCAAGTCAAATTCATGAATAACATTAAATAACAATCTCACCAATATATCTGCCAAATTTCAATTACTCTTAATTGTCCCGGAAATCTCGCGAGAAGTTTCTTTTAGGTTATATTTAACCCTTACTCATCCTCTTCTCTGAAGAAATCGTGATGCTATGCGACTACAAATTATTCAAGCTGTGCTTACAACACGATAACACGTTTAAAGTCTTTAAGTTAAACGGGGGAAAAAGAGAGTCTCTAGTCATAAACAATGAAAGTTACTATTCAGTTTTAAAATTACACTTGGTGATTTTATGGGAAAATCCTCAATGTCATAAGACATTAAGCAATTTTAAAATAAAAATTGAGTAAATTTGAACAAAGGTGCAAACGGCATATTTTGCAGTTGAAAACCACGGTCTATAATGAATTCCCTTAACAACAAGATTCCCACTACTGGATTAAGAATACATTTCAATAAAAACCAGGATGTATTACGACAACAAAAACCGATTGAACTAACAAATTCAGTGTTAAAAGTCAGATAAAATCTTTATTTTGCTAAAAAAGTAATACGAAATACCTTTAAATTTCTATAAGAGTCTTAATGTTCGAGCATATTTGTGCTAAGTCTACTGACACATGTTAGTACAAAAGCAAGAATGGAAATAAACTGGACGCTGAACATGCACAATACGTTTACAAATAAAAAAATCCGTTAAAATCTCATCCAAGTAAGCTCATCTTATTTATCAAACGAGAACATTTTATACATAAATTTCATTGAACGTATAATTAAAAAAACAGTAAACCATTTTCTTTTATATGCATTACCTACTAGATAGGGAATCTTACATTTTACGATCTCTACAAAATTTTATATCCGTTACAGTATAGTGTTTTGCACTAAAATCTAAATTTAAATAAGATCAGCTCTCAACTTTAGGATTTTTTCCTAATTCACAGGATTTTTCATACAGCCATAAACATTGTAATGCAGGTCTAAGTAATTTATTTAAACAATATTTGCGTATGTGGCAACAAAAATATTTAGAAACTAGTTAAACTTGAAACTACAAATGTGAATTCAGTTACATTTTAACTAGCAATAGGAACTACTCTTTGAATATTTTCAAAGTCCCAAGAACTCTGATCGGTGCAATTTGAAATTGGTCAAATTAGTTCTTGACTCAAAAAGTACTTTTAAGAGTTGTAAGTATTAATACATACAAGTATATCGTCACAAATTTATTAAAACAAGTCAATATGCAAAATGTATAAAGTTTTAAAAGTTTACAGAATATTCATACATTAAAAACAATTTCATTAATTATAATACGTCATACGAAACGAAAAGTTCAATTTTGCGAATTCTTTTGTCTTCCATTTGAAAAAAATTCCAAGTAGGAAACAAGTGTCTGCTCGACCATAAAATCAAAATTTTAAGTTGGCTTAACACCGAATAATTTGAGCAACATAATTCTGTAGCAAAGTTTCTCTTTGTACCGATCCACCATTTCTTTGTATATCTTGAAAAGCTCCTCTTTAATTTCGTTTACGTTTTCCGATGGTTTTTTGAAGAAGGTTAAATAAAGTTCTAATAAGTGAGCTGGAAACAAAATTATTCACGTATAAATTTTTTCCATAAACCACACAAAATGTATTGAACATTTACATTATACAATTCAAATAAAAATCAGAGAAAGTTCGGCACACAAATTCTTATTTACTTTAATACAATTTATCTAAGGCAGGTCTTCAAACTTTTCGATTTATAGAACCCTGTGGACTAGGCTTAAAATTGCTGAAGCTTACTTTATGCATTTGAGCAAGAAATGCGAATTCTACAGTATCCAATAGTTTTTAGAGCATTCTATTATTCTCAGTGATCAAAAAGGGAGTAAATCATTTCTTTAAAATGCACAAGCTACTCAGTAAGCTCTTCGGATTCGAATAACTATCTACAAATACAAAACAAGTACTCCGCTAATCATTATAAGCGACACCATGTAGGAAAGCAAATACAAAAAGAAAATTTTACGTAAGCAGTATAGTACGTAGAAAATTACTAAATTTGCAAGTAGTCTGGGGGTTACAGGAGTTTCGAAATTTGTTGGAACCGCTGCCACCCCTGGCAGAAAAAAAAATGGCCATCACCTGGTTAGGTAGGGAATCCTAAAGTCCTTCGAAGTCTATTTTAGAATTAGAGACTGAACTGTTCTTTTATATACTCATTAGAAAGTAAAAACTCATAATTATGGCGAGTTTCTTTCAGATCAATACGCGCCAGCGTACTGCGTTTTTGTTTATAACATCTCTTCTAAATTAAAGTTCCTTTTTTTCCGTGCTTCATCTTGTTACTCATGGAAATATCTACGGCTATTTACAGTTAAATTTCCAAACTACAGATCGCATTTGATGAAATTAGCCATAGGAATTTTTAACTTCGTTAATTTTTCAAAATAAAGAAAAATCGTGCGGAAAATAGGATAACAGGTAATATACAATATAAATAAAGAAGAAAAGTTCTACCATGAGCGAGGTAAATCATAGGTTCTCAACGTGGGCGATAACTCCCCTAGGAGTGTAAGGATTTCAAAGGGGCTCAGAGAAAATTAGGGGGTGTTGAGATGGCACGGAAGGGCTTGGGCAGATTAATCAAATATAGCCAAAAACAGACAAAAAACACGCCAATTATGTACCAACAAAGCAAACTTTAATGCTGTTTACATTATGTTGATTATATGCATTTAAATCATTTCTATATCACATGTACGGACATTCACAAATTACGATAGTTCGTGAAGTGGGTGAAAAACTTAATTACATTCATACCTACATTAAAGTGAAAGATAGTAAATTTTAATTCTTGTAGTGTATGTGTTGTATTTGTCTGAGCAGTAGGAAAAATGTTTCGTCCACTGCATTTAGTTGCGCATGTTATCCAAGAAACATGTTACCCAGGAATTAACGCGACTCTTTAAAGGCTGAAGCCGAATTTATTTTGAAAGCAATGTTTATTATGAATTACTTCGCATCACCAAAACCCCTGCCTGTCTTTTTAACAGGCAAAATAAAACTTTTATTCTTCTTTTAAATGAAGAATTTCGGTAGAGTTTGAATTTCAACACTATCCCATCTATGACTTATATAACATTACACATTTAAACATGTTGTATTTGTGGCAATAGCTATTTCAGATTCGCAAGTAAAAAATTGGGGCCTTGGAAAAAATTAAAATTATATTTTATTAGTAGTAGAATATTTTTAAAACTTAACTCTGGTTTTTACAATGTATTATGCACATTCATGCTTCTCTAGAGTCGGAAGAGGCGGTATCGAAATATTCACTAGAAAAGGGGACGCCAGTTCAAAAAGGCCGAGAACCCATGGTTTATCAGAATTAAAACTAACTTTGTCGGCTTCCGACTTTTACTACCCTGCTATTAGACTGAAAAATGATCCAATTTTAGCCGTATTGAGATTTACCAATTCCGCTTATTTGGAGTAAAACGTTTTGAAGAAAAACTGCTACCGGCTTATATCGAGATATACTGCATTAAAAACAAGCTATATAGGATCCATGTGATTGCGATCTTTACCAATTTTCTACCAACATACACAAAAACGTAAATACTAAGAATTTCTGCCTCAAATGGGAACAACATTTCATTTATCATCGGTATTGAAGAGAGCAACAGATTAAGTATACATTTTTTAGGGCAATTATTTACAAAGGGTTGAAAGTTAACATAAAGTAATGAAATAAAAAACGGTTATATTCGACCAGGCGTCCATCTTGTCAAGGTTGACATATTTGTCTCGTTTGCCGCGCGTCCTCATTTCCTGATGTGTCGTCCTTTTGGCAGACGACTCATTATCCTTGAACTGCCTTGTCAGCTAGGTCTCCCTCTTGGCATTACGCGAGCGGGAAATATAAGGAGGACACGAAAAATATAAGCCAATCCATTTCTACAGTATTATAACAATATTCCAACAAACTAAGACTCAACTTAATTTTAGGACTGGAATTATTTTTATTTTGAAACAAGCAATATAGATAGTTGAAAAATGAAACGAGATTTATTGTTCTTAAATTACTCGTTAAAAGATTCTTACAAACAAGTTCGTGACGCGAAAAAGAAAGGAAGATTATATATGTGTAACACGATAATTCTAAACTTACTTAAATAATTTTATGAACAATATGTATTCGTAAAATAACAGCAAAAACACTAGGACCAACAGCAATGGACTTGATATCATGTGCAATGTTTCGTTTTCAAAATTTACGAGTTTTCTTAAAATTTTCAGAAGCTACTGGAAATTTTTGGTTAAATTGAGCTACACTAAAGATTTTCCCAAACTTGTTTACTAACCTTTGCAATTTTCGTCTAAAGGAAAAGAAATTATAGCTTGTTCCCTTTTGGATCGCACATTATGAAAGCCAATTTCCTCCAACATTCGCCGGTAATACTGCTCGTCACGTTCCTTTGAATACATTTCTGGATCATGCGTACCCTGGAAGAGATTTAAAAAACAATAGTTTGCATAAGCTCCAGTTGTATCAAATACCACTTTTTACAAATTGAGTAGTTTGTTACCATAAAAACTCAGCATCAGAATTTTTTGCAGTGGCACGCAACTGTACACTTTTAATTACACCATGACAAAAAAACTACGCAGCAAGAACGAGTTGTCTGATCGAGACAAAAATTAGTGGGTAGAAAGATTGTATACAGAACAGAAAATGATTAAATTTTAGAGAGATTGAATGATTTCAGAGTTGAAGTAATGATATCGGTAAGATGTTGACCCACCTCTAGCGTGGCTGCAAGCTGCCACCCGACGTGGCAAAGATTAAGCCCCCTCTGATGTTCTCTTGCGGTATTTTTTACCATATTTCGCTGGACCAGGTAATCAACATTCTCTTTTAAAGGCAGTAGGCTTCCCATCATATCCCAGACATGCTCTATTGGAGAGAGACCGGGCTGGCCAATTAAATGTTTGGCAATCTGCAAGACAGTTCATAGCAACATGTGCCGTAAGTGGTCTGGCACTATCTTTCCGAGAAATAAGGCCAAGGTACTCCAAAAGGAAGGGTAGCAAAACAGTTATCAGGATGGCGTTAACGTACCGTTGTGCTTCAAGTGTACCTATAATGACGATGAAAGGGCTGTCCAGCTGTCAAAAGAAATGGCTCCCCAGACCATAACTTCTGGTTGAGGGCCTTTGTGGCGGGCAATAAGAAAGCAGGATCGGCAAGCTGCCCCAAGCTTCTCTAGAAAAGTTTTCGATTATCTTCAGTACAGTTGGAAACTGGATTCGTCGTTAAACATATACGTCCCCAGTCAGCGTGATTCCAACCTGATCGAGCAAATCACCACTAAAATCTGGACCGACAGTGTGAAGTTGTAAGTGAAAGGTGGCGTAGCGGTTGGTACGAGCCTACATTTCGCTCTACAAGCCGTCTACGAATAGTCATGGGCATTCATGTGCGGATCTCACCTCTGATGGTTGATAAAGATGAATCGGGTGCTATGACAGCTGATCTGACAATCTTTCCTCCCAATCTGCTTAGGCCCTAGCTCTACCATCATGATGCTGAAATCTGCTATTATGTGTCCACCCATTCTTGTTAGCATCTTCCAATGGCAGCATCGCTTCGACCCATATGACGAGCGATTCTCCGATTTGTGCCCAACCTACCTCTTTTAATCTAATATGACCTCTTTCAAACTCTGACAGTAACTAGTTCGAATCCTGCTTCGAGGCCTTTTTCCAGTCGTTGAAATGTATCCTAAATCGTAATTCAGTAGAAATGTCCATCTGATTGAGAATAGCTTCTTATAGATACCTGCCGAGTGCGCAGTTCAAATGCGCTTTTGACTCGCTATTCATTCACTGGACTCTAAACTTTAATCATTTTAATGTTCGTTACAAATTGTTTCTCAATAGAGATTTCATAACAATCAGGCAACTCCTTTTACTCGAGTCGTTTTTGTTAGTGTATTATTTAAAATCAAAGCACTAAAAGTTTTGCATATTCTACAGAAGTCCCTGTTCAGGTTCTGTACCGAAGTCTCATAGCATCATGCAGGAAGAGTATTGAAATTTATCATAAGAATATGTTTAGAATTTGAAAAGTGCATTTAAATAATTTTTTTCTTTAATATTCGTAAAATACCTATGTATACTCTAATCCGACACTAAATATCAGAAAGCTCACGATTTATATGGTTTGTATATATATAAATTACGCTTTCGAACGTACTCTCCTCAAGTGGAACAAACTAGTATCCGAAATATTTCAGGTACTTTATCGAAAAAGGAACAATAAAGCAATCGAGAATCCTAATAAAGCTTAAGGGGTAACCACTTTTTGTTCAATTATCCTAACATAAGACAATTTGCACTATATCCTCCTTAAGGGTTGAAGGATGATAGAGAAACCACTCTTTCCAAGTATATTGTACCTCTTAATCGCAGATAAAAATATTTATATGCGACTAGTATAGTGGTGAAGCCGTTTTTTAAATTTCTTTAGAGAAGAAATCTTGGAAGGAAGAGAAATTCAGAGCAAAACTAAAGCTGAAATGGAGTAGAAGGAAAGAGGCACATTTATCGCACATGAAGAGATGACCTTTGAGGACTTCATTAAAGAAAATGGAAACCAATAAAAATTGCAAGATGTTAAATTTGAATCATAAGACTAGTGATGCAATATCTCTCAGTTGAAAAATGCAATGTCTGGTATATACTTACAGTATGCATTCTCATGCAGCAAAATTGCACCTTGTAACAACTTACTCTGCATCCTTAAGACGCCTTTCGAAAGATTCTGTACAGGGTCGCTATTGTGTTGAGTAATCGCAAGAGGCATCTACTCTACCATAAATAATCCCTAGATATCAAAGAACAGGCTCTCAACATCCGTCAGTCAGATATTTTTTTATCAACGCTATACTTTGAGACTACGTTAGGGCTATTAAAGACTGAATACATATTTTAATCATAGTCAATTGACGAGGAAGACATTTGAATCCCCTCTCCAAACTTCCGTGCCAACAGGAGGACTTTAAACTTTGTCACATCCAACGCGCACCAATCCAGCCTGACGGATATTTAATAGCACTAGGACTCAAACTCGCAACCTGATATCACCGACCACAAGCCTGTCACCATAACCATTTCGTTACCGTGGCCGACATTCATAACAAAAGGCTGGTCCTTTTGTAGACTGTGTGACAACGAACATTTCCATTCCAGCTGGAAATTGGTGGTGCCATGTTTCACGATTCATCAATAAAATCCTGGCCTGATAAATTGTCGGTAGAATTTAATTTTTTTTAAATTTGGGAAATATAAAAGAATCTAACAAAAGCCAAAAAACAACTTAGTCTTTAAAAACTAAATTGTGAACAATCTTGAGAAAAATTAAATGCATTAAAAAGGATATTCACAAGGTTTATTAACACATTTTCTACTTACTTTATGCAGCGCTTTAAATTTTGGCATCTCAAGCAATGCATTTTTGAAAGAATGAAGTTCAGAATCCAAGTAAAATAAGAATGCCGCTTCTCCGGCAGGTTTCAGCAGACGATAGACGTTTTCAAAGGCCATTTTTTTCTCTGTTATTAGATGAAACGTATTTGCTGAAACTGCTTTATCCATCTTGCCTTGAAATTGTTTAAGTGTCTCTCTATGAAAATACAAGAGAAAGCCAAGAGGAAATTAAAATTAGTATGACTATTTTAGCAAGTTATTGTCTTTTAATACTTGGGCTTTTTGTATGTAAACCGTTTAATATATTTGGTAAAACGTTATAAATCAAAAACTTTTAAATGAAGATTCGAAATAATTTTAGACTTGAATTTGCGATTCATAAAAAAGACCGATTCCCTTTAAAACCAATCATTTGTATTCGAGGATTTAATTATAAATCAGACCAAGATATTCATACGACTCCCATTACTCATAATTATCTTTACTCTAGTTACAAGAAGAATCCCTTTTAGTGAACTTGGGGGTATATATAATGTTTACTTTTACTCGTATCTTTCAATTATTTAAAAGTGTATTAAAAGCATCATTCAGTGAGAAAAGGTACATTAAAATGCATAAGCCTATATAAAAGAATAAGCCTTTATTTAGACGCATTTTATTTTATATTTTACTTTTTATATTTGCTAGATGCTATACTTTATATTTTGCATTCGTAAAAGGCATGTCGATTAGAATTTTGTTTAATGGGCAAATGCAGGCTTTGACACATGTGTAATTAACTATACCATCATTAAATAAGCATTTAGAATCTTTCTCCACATATTTTGTCGCGTCATACAGAGTATGGGCGTGGCTCATTTATTTTTACCCAATACTTTTCAACCATGTTTCTTCTGTTATTTTTCGGCTATCATGCTCTCTTTAGAAAGTAGTTTGCTGAAATGCTTTCAAAGTGTTTTCAAAGCATTTTTCCTTAGTCAACTTTTAGTTCTTTAGAACAAAGTGAACCGAATCTTTTAATGCGTTTTTATTCAACATCAGAGAATCCTGATCGAATCCTTAATATCAAAATAGTTCCACTCTACTAATTAAAATATTGAATCTTTAAATTCTAAGCCTGTCGTTAATTTTTGACTACTAATGTTGCAGATTTTCAGCCTTACTCCAAATTTTAGAATTCTACAGTTTACACTGCACTTCTGCTGAAGTTCAAAACTCAAGTAATATGCAGGGCAATTTTTTTTAAACCGACACTATTCAGAACCACCTGTAGCTTGATGTAGCAATTGCAATGGTTCTCAACTTTGTATAAAGAGCAACGACATGGGAAACAAGCTTCAGTAAAAAAATTTGTTCCAGAGCATGGCGAAATTTTTTTTCACTGCACTCACTTCTCCACCAGGGAGAAATTTAAACATATCCAATACGACTGTCGTTCATCCCGCATTCTCTGTATCATTTCATACCACCGTACGCAACATGCCACACTGTCTGCGATATGTGTACCAACAATGGTTTCTTGCGATTCGTCGACGATTGCAGTTGCAATATTTTCACCTCATCCGATTCAGGTGTATGTCTGAATTTTGCCTTGTAGAATCTTACTTTTCATGTCATTAGTCTTCATATCGAGTTTGCTGCCATTGCGGTTGTTAAATCGACCTATAATGGCTCCAAGTGTCGGTTTTATCAATTTTTGTATATAGTAAGTCTTAATTAACCTTTAAATTAGAACAGTGGGGCAGAACTGAAATAGCGTGGGTCTTATCACTGAAATTCCTTTTATATCTTCTCTCACGTCACGCACTTGTGGCGCCATCTAGTAACCTTGCAAGTCGATTTTGTTAGAGATTTACGCAAAATTAACAGATGTCCAGTATATTGGTTGAAGAAATATTTCCGAAGCACCCAAATATTAAGATTCAACAATTTTTATTCCAAATGGCAAACGAAAATTCTAGTATAATTCAACAAGATTGCTCAAGAATAGCAAAAAGAAAATATTAGACTTTATGCCGCTAGGTACTGATGTATTTAGGTATCGGACTACTATAAAATTGTAAACTTTGCAAAAATGGACAAATTTTATTTTATATGCCATCTTATTGGTTTAAAACAAATAGCAAGTTTTTTGTCGTTCTCTAGAACAAAAATTACAAGTGTTTTACTAAAAGCAGATGCACTACTTTAAGCAAGATAATATGTCATACTTTAAAATGCAATTTTATTAAAATGCTCAAACGGGACTAACGAATTCTCGAAAAGTTTTGAAAGTAATTAAATGAATTTGTGTATATTCTGTATAATAGTTGAAATGTTTTAAGCTTCCAGTTTATCAATCATTGTTTTCTACCAAATTTACAGTCCCTTATATTAATACAAGTTTTTTTTAAAGCAATTTCATATAATAACCAAGATAAAGTTCTCTAGCTTTTGCGAAAAATTAAAATATCTTATCCTGAAGGTCATTTCAAAAATGAATAACATAGCAACACATCAGAATTTATAAATTGAAAATTTCTTATTAAACTTTTGTACAGAATGGGCCGCGTTTCTTATTTTTATAATAGTTTTTTACCAATTTTTTCCATTTTAGTAATAATTTTAATTTCTTCCTCTTAAAATGCACTAAACAATTCTAAAAGCAACAAAAATTCCCATATATCAATTTTTTAAAAAGAGTTGTCACAAGTGGTCGGATACCTTAAGAAAGTAAATGCAAAATAATGACAATTAAATGAAAGTCAAACCTTTCCACTATGTCGGCGTGGTAAACATGAATTTTACGACTGGGTTTCCGTACCAGGCATATCTTCGGTACATTGTCGATGGCAACTAAAGCAGACACATCCGGAAACTCTTCAAGTATGAATTTGCAACAATAGAATTCATTGCCGCAGTTAATGTCCATGACGACATCTCTCGACAGGTCTCTCCATTGAAATTCTTGTGCGCAGAGTTTCACAAAGTCTTCAGATAAATAGTAATGCAACTCTGGAGAGTTTTTATCCGTTGACATCGTCATTTCCTAGCAATACAGTAAAAGACAATTTTACATTTTAACACTAAATCTAACCAAGCATCCATGCAACCTCTGTATATTTTAAATCAGTTTTAAATTTAATGTCGAGTCTAAAAAAGATCTTTTTGCGAAATGTGACGAGAACTTTTTAATACTTAAATCTACAATGAGGACCGCTTCATATTTAATCGATAGATATAAATAATCAATTTCTTTACAAGAGACATGAATAAACAGGATCAAACTGAAAAGAATTGAAATTGTAAGATAACCAGATAATAGATTTTAAATGATAATAAGAAAGTTAAAATAATTTGTTTAAATATAAAGTAATATAAAAGCATGGATGCTACAATATTATCAACATTGCTGACGTAGGACAGCTTAAAAATATAATTTATATAAAGTGGATATAAATATATATCTACTTTTGGGTAGTAATGCGAGATAAAGCATGCCATTAGGAAATTGTTTTTAAAAATTGATATTGAAAATTTAATATTTAAAAGTCTGACAGGGAGAACAGAACATCCAGACAATCCCCCGTTTGAAGTTAGTGATAAAGGGAAAACCCATCTTTTCCCGTAGAAAAAAAATTGATGATAAATGTTTTTATGAGAGATGTACTTAGACTTTTAAACTATTTCCTTTTGGGGCAAATTATTTGGAGAAACAAATTTAAAATAATAGGAACGCTACTTTAACATTGTGAAACTTAAGGGCTATTTTCCGTTTTATTAGTTTTTACAACTCCATTGTTCTTAGTTATTAAAAAACTATTTAGCTTGATTCTATACGTAAACTCATTTTAGATTTTTCGTTAAGTTATCGAATTTTTAAGTGACTGACATTGGACAGTTTGTATTATATTGTCTTTATATTATTTCTAATGGATTGAATTATTTAACTAAAATTTGTTTATACTATATTGGTTATGAACCATTTTTAATCTTTCCACACAAATCTAGAGTTTCTACGAGATTTTTTGGAAAGCAATTACTCCTTCTAATTATAAGAGAATCTTGTGGGTCGTTTTAGAAATTGTTTTAATTCGAAATTTGGTCCCCTTTTATAAATAATCAGTTTTGTTTCCTACTGATGAATGTATACAATTTAAAAATAAAATCAATTGACGAATTAAGACTAGGGTTTCCGATTTCCAGGAGTTTTCCTCTTATCTGGGAAAATCACGAGGATGCATCAAAATTTCCAGGTCAGAGCCATTTTTAATTGGCATCTATAATTATGTAAAATAAGGATTCACATTCCAAAAAACTATACTCTTGTATTGGATTTTAAGAAATACAGGCATAGAATATTATTCAGTTTAGACGTATGATTTAAGAAACTAAAGAAATCGGCTTTTATCACCACATAGATTTTTTTATGATCAACTCTACTGCAAAAAATCTCAAATTTAGCTGGTGTTGAAGAGGTCCTCCCCTTCCCTCCTAAATTCTCACGCAGTTTTACATTTAGCGATCTGTTTTCATTCGAGTCGAACGACTGTATTTCTTTCCTGTCTTGTAGAAGCTAAAAGTCTATCCAATTAAAAAGAAATAAGGCTAGTCTTTGAGGTGATCGCTTTTTCCGTCCAACTTTAAGACTTCCTTTCTAGTCTCCACATGCCATTTTCCGAGATCAGATTTGGAGAGTTTTATTTTCCTCGCAAAAAGGTCTGATCATTATTTTAACTTTTCTTAACAAACAGTTTTTATCTGGTAAATGAGAAACATCAACAGCTTAGCTGCAGTGGCTTCACTCTTTCTCTCAAAATTTAGATATTGCATTAATCCAACCAAGTTAACATGGTACCTCACTAATTTTGGATGAATGAACATGTCATTCTTTATGAATTTGAAAGAATAAAACTCTGAAGATTAAATTATAAACTCATTCGGCACATAGGAGAGCGGGTATAGAGTTTTGCTTGCAATAAATCCTGTTACATTTGTACTTAAATTCTAATATGTACTCACTCATTCGTATTCAAATTCCAAGTTAGCCATTATTTGCTCTTTAATACGAGTCGATGCTTTAGAAATTGCCGATTGTATCTAGAAATCTTTCGAATATCGATTTCAGCCACGTGTCCTTCCCGAGAAAGAAACTAATGAAGATTACTTACACAGTACCCTTTAATATAGATGCAATACTCAGGGGCGTAGCTGCCACCTCATCAAGGATAACGTATGACGCCTCCAATTAGGCTTAACGTAGCTGTATTCAAAAAAGAAAATTTTGAAGCTGGAAGTATTTTACGCTTTTGAAGTCCTTTTAAAGTCTGCAGCATAAGACTTATGCAGATGGGATTATGTATCAAGGATAAGCCCTCCCACAAGCTATAGGGCTCCCCCTACATGTGTAACTACAGTCCCACTAATACATATTCCATATCTAAAAAAGGCCCGAAAAAGTTTCAATACAGGGCCCTTTCAGAACTAGCTACACCAGTGGCAATACGACAGAAGACTACTTATTCCGAATGAGAAACATTTAATACCTTACAAGAGCATTAATCTGAAAATATGTGACGAGTCTGAAAGTTCGGAGATGTGAATAATTGTTATCAGTTTTTAATAGTTGCAAATTAAGAAATTTGAAAATAACTATTTTAAGTTGCAAGGCATCGAATAAGCCTTTAACATAAAAGAAAGGTTTTTAAAATTTGAACGAATTGTATATAGTTCCTTTACCGATGCACTGCTCACTTGATACCCATAAGTTATTTATAAAACCTTCGTGTACGGAAAACACATTCAAGATTTTTCTTCCCAGTACTCTTTCCGAAATTCCTTTGGTTTGCACCGATATGTTAAAGCCATTTTTTTTTAAATGTGAATATTTCGAATTGTAAATATTTATATAAATAAGAGAACGCCGTTATTTTGTGCAAGAAAACAACAGAACAACCTTGAACGATAAGAATGAAGTTATTTACTTCTCAGTCCCCACGTCATCTCTGTACACTTTATCGGAAAATTAACAACCTTAAAGTAATTCTACTTACCTTGACTTTATACCCTGACATAATGGAAAAGACAAACTATTCGTTTTCGATTATTAATTTCAGTAACAGAGTTGCTTGAAGTGTTTCATTCATAAAATACTATGATGTCTTACTTATAATTGCTACGAAATATTGTGTGCCAGATTTTTCATTGGATTCAAATTGATTTTGTGTATTTGGTTGGTATACATAAATTTTACAGTGAGTGAGCATTTATTACGTCACGCCCCGAAGACTATTGGCGTCAGACCTCGTAATTTTGAACCTCCATCGTGTGACGAGGATGACACCTGATCTGGCACTCCTCTCTAAACTATCTCAACACACCAAAAGGAGGATTCTGGAGTTTCAAAATCCTCCTTTTGGTGTGGTGAGATAGTTCAGAGAGGAGTACTACCAAAGACCCACATGTAGAAGAACTGATGCACGTTAAGTAATAGAGACTTAACGTGCATCAGTTCTTCTACATGTGGGTCTTTGGTAGTACTTGGATTCGAACTCAAGTGTCAGTTACTATGGTCACTAAGCTAAAGTGACCATGATGAATACAGTAGAACTACACACACAAATCAGCCAACGACAATGCATCAAATAAACGAACTCTATTCCAAAGGCGAAAACAGCATTTGAGTAAGTATTCCTCTCAGCAGCATTCCACACTATGTTACTTGTCTGGAATTTGATGTGCAGAAGACTTCCTTTTTTAATCCCGATGTTTCTTTTTGAATTGATTCAATGCTTTTTTTAATGGGGCACTTAAAAGAAACCTGAATGCTATTGATAACGGACCTCATAATTTTTAACGACGATCAAGTAATGAGGATTTTAGCAATGGCATTTCAAAAATACTCAACGCATAAAAAAACTATAAAAAAGATAAAAAATTTTCAAACAAGCTTGTGTTGTTGTAGTCGTGCATAACAAAGTGCAAAGGTGAAAAACAAACAAGGATTGCACTTGTCATAATTGAGGGTTGAGAGCCCAGAGAGTTTGGACTTCTGATCGTTTTAGTCGCCTTTTACGACACGCATGAACTTACGTTGGGACTATTCTACTCCGGTCACCACTCGGGGTCCACATTTTTTTTAAAAAAATTTATCTTGAATGGAAGAGGGAAAGCACTTTGGTGAAAAGAGCTATTTCAGTTGTGTTGGTAGCCAAAGACGATGGAGAAAACTTATGATGAGTTAATTTTGGCGAGATAAGATTCGGTGGCCTTGGCGAGGATAGTTCAAAGAATCTGTTAGGCTTAACGTATAACGCCTCCAATTAGGTTTAACGTAGCTGTATTCAAAAAAGAAAATTTTGAAGGTGGAAGTATATTACACTTTTGTTCTTTTGAAGTCTGCAGCATAAAACATATGCAGATTGTCAATTTAACTCTTAAAATGACCCATAAAGATCCACAGGTGTTGAACATTTAACTGGAGCACTCGATCTCTGTCGAGATCATATCTACTATCAGGTAAAATTTGGGGAGTTGACTTTGCTGTTCTAATTTGCCCATTTTTGTTACTATTTTGAGATATTGATAGAATAACATTATTTGAATATTGGTGATATCCTTGTGAAGTTAAGGAAGCAACATTGTTTGTGTGTTGTGTTTGTTCTATTTTCTGTGCCGACAGTGCGAGCGCCCCGCCGAAGCGATTGTCTCGCCGCAGTGGTATGGATTTGGTATCGGGTCGGCTGCTTAAAGAACCGATTGGTTCTTCGTCGCTGCTTCCCCGGGTAAGAGTGACCGCCGGAGGCGGTCGTGCTTTGAAGTTTTCATGAGTGAGTTGGTTTTCCAATAAGGAGTTTCAGAGGGGGGGGGGATTGCGAACAAAAGTTAGTATGCATTTGAAAATCTGTTTCCTTGTTAATTTGTAATAATTATTTTTCTCGCTAAACTTGGAAAAAACACAAGATTTTTTTAAAAATATAACCAGAGATCTCAGACCTGAATCCATATTGACTTTTATAGAACACACATTGGAGAGTATCTACAAAAACGTTCAACACTATCTTGAATAGAAAAAATTAATGAAGAAACTTCTAAGTTACATAAACTATTTTTAAAACAAAAATTGTCCTTGAAATCAATTTTATTTATGTAACTGTGAGAACAAAAGACATAATCAAGCAGAAATAATTTTAGCAATGAAAATTGAAACTATTAAATCCAAACAAACAACTCAGTTCCAGTAACACATAGCAAATTATGTACGAGACAACAAGACAAATAACAAGTACGAGTTCAAAACAATCGGATTTTTTTGTCAGATTTTAAAAAAATGATTTTTTCCCCTACAATTATCCTTTCTTTAACTGATCTATCAACCATTTGAGCAAAATAAGACATTTTAAAAATTATAATGCAAAACTAAATGAACGAAATAATCGTGGCTGTAGTAGTAAACAAACGACAGCGTAATCACGTGACCCAGTTTTCACGTGATCGTGACATCACATGAATTTAGTCCATACCTCAGAAATATCCTGCTTTATATGTAACTCCTTCCTTTTTTTTAAAATTAATATTTCTCTCTTTAAAATAGCTTTTTTTATATCAATTTGCGTGCATGCTAGTATTTGGTGTTTTTCTGCCTGATTCTAAATAATCTTTTACGGGATTCGAGCATCACACCAAGATTATGCAAACATTTCCCCAAAGGTATATGTAATGCTTTTTGGGTCTCTCTCACAGTACGCAGAGTCCCTTTGTTGAATTAACAAATTGCTTCCATTACGGCATGTGTAACTCTGTCTTTACACACAAATATCTCCTTTGGACACTTTGACCAAATCATGTTGTGCTAGCTTTCATTAGCGTTTTGGGTTCCGCAATTAGCGCACCTTTCCAAAAGTTCATTTGAAGCAAGCCGTTGATATATAGAAAGGAGATATACGTGGCAAAAAACTTTCGTTGATTGGAGTCCCAACATGTTGTGTATGCAGACCTGGATTTTGTCCTTTTGCGTTTGTTGACTGGAAAAAACACCATGAGTCTGCACCGATTGGACATTTCGAATGCTGAGGCGTTTGGTCTGTCTAAATGCTGTGATATAAAGTAGCATATATTCCTTTTTTCATGGCGAGAACATTGCCTTTGTATTTTAGTATAGCTTTTTGGTAGTATAAAGTTAATTTTTTAATTGTTGTCTCTTTTAATGTGCCGTGGCTTTTTCCTCCTAATGAAAATTCCACGGGCCCTCGATTCCTTGACAGCATTTTGTAGACCAGTGCCTAACCTTTTTCTGACATGATTAATGCACTCCTCTTTTTTTTTATCTCAGTCTTATCCCCATACACATTTTTTCTGTTAAATAGTTGAAGGTTTTACAATCTCCATTAGACAATAATGTGCAATAACGAAATCCCAACGCTTGGGATCTTTCCCAGAGGATCAATGCTTGCCTCCATTTCCATCGAAGTTGATGAGCCGGAATGATTAACATCACAATCCTTCCTGTGTCCTTCAAACCAAATGTTATATTCTGCACTTGACTCTCCAAGTTCTCTTTTTGCTACAGAACAATTGCAACATACCTTGCACATGACTTCGAAATCAATTACATAGCCTGCAAATACACCGCTGGCCACCGTAAATGCAACACCAAGAAAGACAAGATATAGCACAATAAAATTTATTTTGTAGTTAATATGTCCACACCCGTATCAAACAGAGATATTAAGTACAAAATTAAAATTTTAAATTAACATTATTTAAAAAAAAAATTCCCTTCACTTTAACATTAACATAAAAATATTCGAGAATTTGCCAAAATATAAATTTAAATTGTGTAAGCATTTTGAAATAACCATTTACCACCTTATTAATTTTGACTATGAATTCTAAAATATTAATTCCTAAAATACAGAAAAGATTTTAAAAAAAATGTATCTGAAATTGTATATAAGAGCACTGAGGGTGAGAAGAAGCTGAAAAGAAACAAATTAAGAGATTGACCTACTTCTTGCTCAATCATTAAGACAAGTTTTCCTTCTTATTGTGTATATGCTGCACAATAACTTCAAAAACAAAATTTTCCTAAGACTGGAAATTGCAAGTCGATCAAAGAGATTTTTTTTAAAACTATTTATAAATTTCTTTTATGTATTACTTTTATTATGACAAAGGTATAAGTTTGGAGGCAATAGTATTTTGACAATCAAAGGTGTATTCAGGGCCGGATCTACGTATGGGCTTAATGGGCTGCAGCCCAGGGGCCCCGATCCCCATTGAAGATAAACAGAAAAAAATTCTTACAATCAAAATAATAATAAAATAAAAAAATACCCGAAATACCATACCAAATTTATTTTTATTTTCGAGATCAAGAGGCGGATATAAATCAAATTTATTTTCGCCTTACCATCGAATGCGCGGAATTTAATAATTAATAGACAGAGGCTCTATCATAGGATAGTGCCGATGAGCATCGAGCACTTATACAAACGTAGTGGCACTTTTTTTGTAGCCATTTATTTTTGTGCAATAGGTGCAATCAGGTTTTGGACCCCAAACCGAATCTTACAAATGACTGAAAAACCATAGCATAAACATAGAATTTGGGGCCCCTAGAATCTTGGGGTCCCCGCAATGTGGGGTTGCAGGAGTGTACATTACGCCTTTGAAGTGAAAGGGAAAGGAACTTAGCCAAAGAAAATGGAGAAACACAACAAGCAAATGTTATTGAGCAAAATATGCACTACCTCGATGACCAGCAGCCTTTTGAAAAATATATTGTTCAGCCAGAGAATATCAGTAATGCCCCAACAGAAAGTGTTTAGGCAATGTTTGGGTTTGAGGAATACGTTGACTTGGGTTCGTGGCCTAAATTGCTAAGTAATAATTTTGCTGATTGTATCCTTTCACAGGAAATAAGTTATTTTCAAAATAAAAATCCAAACAATATATATTCTGTTTCGATAAGAGAATATAAAGGTCAAATAGATTTCATTTACGAATAATCATTTCATTAAAAAACTTAAAAATGGCCAAGTGCTGGAAAGATCTTGACTATGTTATTCAACTAGTATTGGTAGTGTTTTTTGTTACACAACCGACTTCTCTGGTAGGAAAAACTTAACAAGTTGCTTAGAAAATCAGGAAAATTCTATTGAACATAAAAATTCAGTGTTAGTTTGGTTGACACGAAAAGAAAATAAGTCTATTTTACAAGGGGAGGGCATGACTAAGGAAATTCATTTGGGGATGAGACTTTGAGTATTAGCAGTACTCCTTTGGGACAGTGGTCTTAAACTTTTTCAACTAAAACAATTACAACTTAAATAACGTTTAAATAAAGTACTGCTCAATTGTCATTGATTCAACCACAATTTTGTCCCACAATGACCAATTTGCTATTGTACTACGATATTGTTTTCGGGGAAAAGTGTATGAAAGATGTGTGTCATTAATAAAGATTAGTAGTCACACTGGATTATACTTATTTAATTATCTACAAGAATTTTTAGCAACAAATGGACTGTTATTGGATAATTGTAGGGGGCAGTCATTTAACAACGCGGTCAATATTTCCGGTTGATTTGATGGTGTGTAAGCTCTTCTAAAAGAAAAAAATAATAAATTCATTAATTATGCGCCGTGTGCTGCACATTCTCTTAGTCTGGTTGGTGCAGAATCAGTTAAGGTTGAAACTGAAATTATTAACTTCTTTGGTTTAGTGCAACAAATAAATGTTTCCTGTTCTGCTTCGACCCGTAGATGGGAACTTCTAAATCGTGAAATTAAACTGAAATTTATCTTAAGGCAATATGGTACCCTAAAAATCATCCAACTATCAAAAAAAATTTATTGGCTTTTTTTATACGTCGAATCTTTATAAACATACCTGCAAAATTTCAAAGCTTCGCCTGCATTTTTTATCAAGTTATGGAGCAATATTTGAGGCTGGACAGCAACTACCACACCCACATTTTAGATTATCTGCTAGAAAAGAGCCTGATAAAAAATTAATTCATTATTTTTCTATCGCGCGTAAATGAGACTGACATTATATATGCAGTAACAAATCATTTCAAGAAAGAATTGTGCAATTCATGCAAAAACTCTAGTTTGTGAATTGTTTATTAAAGAGCAAATAGATTTGGTCAAGATTTAAAAGTTGTGCGTGCTTTTTATGATATTATTATGAATGAAATTTAAACTTCAAAATGGATTCTCCCAAAGCACAAATGCTAAATTTCATTTTGATAACTTAGATAATTAAAAATCTAATTCACAAGAATAGAAAAACTCTCCCATTTTTATATATTTGTTTTTGGTGATATATATATATCCCATGTGTGTGAAATTCAACACTTCTATTATTAAAATATTTTATTTAAACAAATGCACATATGCAGTTCTTAGATTTTTATATATTTTACTTATAAATTGTTATTTGATTTTGCTTTCATTCGTGTACAATATTTAGCATGCAAAGGCTTTTAAAATCATAGAAATAAAAAAATAAAGACATAAAATCTTTTGTACATGTTGTGCTTTGGCTCTGAAGTGTGTGTATTTTTTTTATAATTATTAAGATAAAGTTTTATGAAATACTGATCTTTAATTCGTTTTCTTCTATATATTCATTATGACAGTATACTGTTTAATTGTTTTACATTTGTGCAATTTTTTATGGTAAGTAGTTTTCAATAAGCTAATTAACATTTTATAAAAATTTCAGACTATCGATGAATATTATATAATGCTATTCATGGAATGAAAACTTCAGACTCATATTTCTCCATGTTGAATTTTTGTACATATACTAATATTCAAAACCCTAAGGCTTTTTTTGATAGTTGAAATATGGGTTTGAAATTTTTTATGCATGTTCTGAAATGTCTGTTTTGTAAAACTGTGCATGGAATTAGCTCTAACATGTTTAGTACTTTTTATAAAAAATTTCAAAATCAAAAGTAATGTTTTTTTGAGATTTTTTGGTAGTTTAACTATAAAAAAATTAATAAAAAGTTGAAGAGCATCATCAGAAAAAAACTCATACGCAGTTTTATGTAGTATATTTTAAGGTACTCTGAAAAAAAATTTTGAAAGAAAAGAGACATATTTAAAAAAGCCTTAGGAATTTAAAAAATGTTTTAAAAAGTTCAAAAAATTTAAATTTTACAAACATTTTGCAACAAATTAAAATTTTTTTGTATGGAATTATTAAATATCATCCTTTATAAAATACAATTAAAACCAAGTATCAAAAATTAAAAATAAAAAAATGTGAAGATGGTACCATATCGCCTTAAAAATTTAAGTCAGATCAGATAGTCTGATCGATGCTGTTGAAGCCTTAAAAGATAATTATGGTAATAACGTGAATATTCTTAAAACATTAAATTACAATGAAAAGGGGAAAAAACTGATTTTTGAAAAAACGCAGTAATTTTTTTTTTAAATAAATTAACAAAACTCGAAAAACTGTGCCGTTTTAATTATATTTTAGGAAGAAATTTTTGAAAGATTTAATTCAGTTAACAAAAATTACAAACTTTTGGTTTGGACATCTGTGAAGGAAATTAATGAATTATGCCATTAAAAACGATTATAAGGAATTACATGAATTAGATCAAAAACTAAAGGAGTATCAAGACGCAGCCAAAAAATTAAGTCCTAGTGTAGAAACAGAATATAGTGATGTGAACAAGTGACGGGATATTTCAAAATTTGCAGATAAATCGACGGAAAAAGCTCTGTGTGGGACAAAAAAGTTTAAAAGGGACACGCTTATTGTTTCGCTAGATAAGCTAACCCTTCATTTAAATAGAAGTCAAGTATATGCAGAATATAGTAATATATTAAAATTTTTGATGGATTTGCAAGATCAAAGTAAGGAGAAAGTCGACCTGGAGAGTTCCTATTCAGATGACTTACACCAACACTTCGTAAATGAAGGTGTTCAACTCAAAACTTATCTAAAACAAACTGAGCTGTCATTTTCTTGCATTGATATGTTACATTTAGTTTTTGTAAAGAAACTTGTTGACGTTTTTCAAATTTGTATACCGTTTTAAAGATTTTTATAATGCTCCCTATTACTAGTGAAGCGGAGCGTGCATTCTCTAAAATATCCTATATAGAAACATAGAACAACAATGACAAATACTAGACTTACTCTTATTTATCACTTCTTTCTGTTAATACTGATCTCACTAAAGACAAAAAATGTGATGAGCAAATGAAAGAATTTGCAACACAAATGTGTAGAAAAAAAATTCTTTTTGTAAATTATGTTATTGTTTATAACGTATTTAAATTGCTTGAAATAGAAAAAAACCTTAAGAGAGAGTTTTGTTTATTTAAAATTTTTCCACACACAAAAATTTTTTTTTAGTAAAATGGCAAAATTTTTAATTATTTAGAGGGCCCCAGGTATCATTAGCCCAGGGCCCCCAAAGGTCACGGTCCGGCCCTGGGTGTATTTCCTTTGAGATACGCACTATGCACAATCCTTACAAAACCCTTCTTATTTATTATTTCTTCAAAATGTAAACATTTGCTCATTTATTTTCATATATTTTTAATATTTTCTCATCCTAAGTGCTCTCAAAACTATTATCATTTTATACACACTTCATGACTAAAAATTCTCAAAACCACATTAAATATATATCAAATAGTATCAACATAAAATTCTCAAAATAAAAATATCAAAACTTTGGTATTGATTCAGTAAAACACTTATAAACATTGCAAAAATCATGAATTCTCATCTTAAACATCAAAATCAAAAATATCATTATGAAATATAAGCATTTTATCTTCAAAACAAAATGTAGCATTAAGTAAATTTACCCCGAAATTTCAAAAGGCAAAGCCGAGATCCCTGGAAATGTTTTTAAAACGGTAAGTATATAATAACATTCACAATAATATATACGCGGAGTTGACTGCCTAATCAACTAATTTAAATACAATCGAAAAATAAAAATAATTTGTTACACATATATTGAAAAAACATTAGAATAAACCATACTAACAGTACAATGGTGGTAGGGACCGAACAAGAATAAAAAATAAACGACGGGGGTAAGACCCATATAATATTAAAAGAAATACTGGGGTAGAACCACAGACACATAAGAAAAATTGCTGGTGTAAGTTCAGGCTTACATATAAAAAATTGCTGGTGTAAAACCGGGCTTTAAATAAAGAAAATTATATTGGTACCACTACCCCATATTTCACCATTTCTTAGGGAAAACTTTAAGACATAAATTTCTTCAAAATATCTAAACCATAAATTAAAATCATTTAAGATTTTGGATCAAAATAGGTTATTAAAAATAACACTTTAAATTTGCTTTCAAATTATTACGCATACTAATTAAAAAATCTTTCTTAAACATTTTATAATAAATTATTAAAAACGAATGAGGAAAAATATACAATGAATTTAGTACTTTCAAATAATTTCAAATGCATGGTTTATTGTATCGATGAAAAATCGCTGAGCGCATCATTTAACCTTTACGTTTTAAAACATACACTTGTAGCACTTAAGATGTAATCCAATCTGGATTTTAACACGCTGATGATAAAAAGTTTTTCTTTTTTCACAATCTCGCGCACTTTGAAAATAATTTGAAAATTATTATTTTTTTCTTTTTTACATATTCGCACACCAATTTGAAGCTTTTGGACGACGCAGAAAAAAGGGAATTTCCCGTTTTTGACGAATGGAACGCTTTTTCACATCTTACGATGAATGGGCACATCCACACACACAAACATTTTTTTTCATTGGAAGACAGAACTAATGATCGAATTGTAGAATGATTTTTTTAAAAACATATCTCCGCTCTTTCTTTCCCACGCAACTAACCCGCCTGCCGAATCTTGAAATAGACGTGGCCGTTGAAATGTATTTCTTAATATGATCGCTATTGTTGATGGTTTCTTTGACTGGGACTACATTATTAGTCTTTCATTATTACATAATTAATTATTACTTTATGACTTGATTAAACTTTTATTTACAAACAGATTATATTCAAATAATTATTGATATTTATTACAAAACCACATAGTGATTCCAACGCATTAAACGTAAAGGCAATAGCATTCATTCTATAATATGGTTATGATACTAAGCTATTGAAAAAATATAAGAATATTTTTCTATGATTTTTAAGTTTCAAAATAATTGATTGACAATTTATAACAATTTTTATGCAATATTAAGAAGCTTCATCTTTAGAAAAGATGAACTAATTTTAAAAAATTTAATTTATTTATCCTTTGCTTTAAATGTATTTATTATTCATTGAATTACATACAAATTGCAAAAATACTTGTATGATTTATCAATACGCTAGGTGGTTCTAAAATACAATTTAAACTTGTAGAACAATTTTAAAAAGTTTACTTCTTAAAATAACAGTAATTCTTTCTTCGGCCGAAACTGTTATTCAAGACAGAATGTTTATATCCTTCGCTGTAATTTAAAATATTGGCTAAGCTAAATTTTCCAAATATAAAGGAACGCTATAAAATAAGCTGAAATCTGATACTGTAAAATAAAACTATGTAAAAGTTAAAAAAGTATACGGAAAGCAAAAGATTAGAAAATATATTAAAAATATTTAAAGTTCTAAAAAAATTTAAAGAACATAAAACTAGAATGTGTCAGCTAAATCGATTGTTAGCATTCAACCACAAGTGTAATAAGATTAGCTGCTGTTGCTTACAGGATAATTACGTGACAATCGCTAAGTGATCACAGTGTCCTCTGGTGATGAATCGACCCCGTTGCCTAAATATTTTAAAATAATGTTCGATAATTTTATATTTCTTTTCAAAAGCTTAGGAACTTGAAAAACATACCAAAGAATCAATCTTTCATCTTTAAAGAATGTAAGGATTATACTAATTGTAAGGATAGTCTCATTAATTAGTATACAGGAGGCGTGAAAGTAAGTACATTGAAGTGTATAATTTTCTTATGTTATTATTATTGTGATTTATACTTCCTTACTTCATTAGCTGAAATAAATGTTTCCTCTACTTAATTAAATCAATTAAAAATGTTTAAATTTAAAGTGAAGGAAAAAATCGATTTTATTTTCATTTTTGTAACGAAAATTTGACCACAAGATAATTAAATACCTTTACTAGACATACGGAAGAAAAATTCGATTGTAGTACAACCCGAAGAAATTTCTAAAATGGAGATAATTCTTGTTTCCTTGAATCCCTCCATCCTTATAAAAAGACTCCAAAATGCCAATCCTGACAACCCTAAACAGTAGCCTAGCTAGTGATCCAAAGGCCCTGGTGCTAAGAAAAATGAGTGCCCTATCTTGGTTGGATTTTAGCAAGTAAAAATATATGAATATTTTAAATATACAAAGCTATAATTTTTGTTTGCTATCTTCTCTTTCTTGGCATTGTTTGAACTTAAATGCAACACTGGGTTTCTTTTTTTGTTGTTATCGTTAATTTCAGTTTTATTATTTATGCAATACATTTTGTATGCGCTCGAGTACTTACTGACGTTAAAAGGAAGTAGAAACGTAATGACATGCTACAAAACGTCATTGGGAAATCCCTGGCTATTTATTTGGGAGGATCGAACTCACCCACCAGAGACTTTAGAGTTGTGAAATCGTCCACCCAGATAGACAGGAAAAAATACAAAAAATGTGCATTAAGAAGATAATACAATACAATATTTTTATAATAATTTTTAAAAAAAACACCTCTGCAAAAGAGCAAAGAAGAGGGAGGACAAAATTGCATCAGTCCGTTACAGATCAGAGAAAATTGCGAAATATTGAAACAGGAAACTAGCGTACTTGAATCATATTGTTATTACATAAAAATAGTATTTAACTAGGAAGGAATTGCCTCTTACATAGGTTTTTTAAGATGTAATAATAAGTATGGTAAGATTTTTCATGGGACTTTCAAGTAACAGTTGATAGAAAAAGGAAAATAACATAAACTTTTCAATTAAGTAACGTTTGCAACAATAAACAAACAACAGAAAGAATTTAGGGGAATTCCTTTAACTGAATGGACTAAATTCATGACGGTCATATGATAATATAAACACGTGTTCTACATTGAATTCAAAACGGACAATAAACTATATAGCTCGTACTTTTTATTCTATTTGTAAAACTTAGGTAAAATTTCAAATTGCATAGTTGTCTAAAGATGCTCAAGAGTTATGAAAAGAAATTTCTACAAAAAGATTTTAAAACTAAAGAAAAAAAAAGTCTTGTTTTATACATGTACTTTTAAATAAAGTGACAAATATTATTTTTAAAAAAAAGTTTCTGTAAAAAGCGTAATTTGGCAACAACGAAGTGCATGAACTGATTTGCTGAAAACAGATAATTGCATTTATCGTGACTACGACGTCACATGTGTTTTTTAACTTGATTGGCTAAAAACACGTGGTTTAAAACTATCATGTGATTATGACGTCACATGGATTTAGTCCATTGCCATGATTATAGTTATGTTGAAACCTTTTTTATTTATATCTTAAATTTGGGAGAAACTATCACAACTTTAGCTTCTTTGGTGGTCAGAGTCCAAAGGACCCCCTGAGCTTGAGGGCTCCGTTTCACGACACAGCCTAGCCCAAGGGATGCCAACCTTTTTGGGAAGATTGCCGCTATCTGATAAAAAAAAATATGCGCGCCACTTCCAACTTTTCCAACGATCAAAAGAATATGGAAAGGCGAGGAAATGTTATTTATAGGCTTATTATAAAATTTTATGCAAATAGCACATCTTTCATGCAAGTCTAAGTAATGGAAATTTAAAAATAATATAATAAATAAGATAAAAGTACGAACTTAAATTTTATTGTTAAAATTTTCTTTTCAGTTTCAATCAATTAATTTAGGCATAAAATGAAAACGGGAAATCAGAAAAATTTAATTCTAAATAATTATTAATCAGTCAGAATTTTCTTAATGTGTTTTTCAATTTGTAGATTTTTTTTACTGAGTCATATACTTTAGGATTAGTACTCGAAGATGCTAACAAAAACGGATTGTTTTAGGTTTGCGTCAGTTTCTCTTGTTATTCCTAAAATCGGGAGAAAAAAAAGTAAAGGTGTGTTCACAAAAGAAGATATATAATCAATCAGGATTAAACAATCAAGAAAGAAGAATCTTTTCTTGTTATTTTAAAGTTAAATTATTTAAATGTCGAATATCATCGTGGGGAGACAGTATGCTTAATAAACGTGGCGATGTTTAAGGATTATTACTATGGTTTTATTCATATACTCGTTACCTACTCTCGGAGGGACGCTTGTGCTACCAGAGAAGTGTGTAATTGTGTGGAATGCATGCCAGTCTTGCCAGAAATTTGCACAGCAAAGTAGCACAAAGAAGGAGAAAAAGTAGCTAAACGATTTTTACTTGCAATTTATAAATATCATTTATTAAATTTTGTAAAACTGTTTTAAAAAATACATTAAAATTCTTTAATTATTTAAATCATTTAAAATACGTTAAAATTCTTTAATTATTTAATTCATTAATAAATGTTAATTACCAAAATTATCTGGATTTTAATTACTTGTTCTACAGTTAGCTTTTAAAACAATATGTATTGACAAATTTTGCATAAATAAATATTTTTTAAAAATAAATTTAAAATTGATCTTTATATTTATTTATATGCGTAAATGACAATTTGAAATGTATCCGGATATTTTTAATTACCATTCATTCAAATATTCAAGGTTAAAAATATGAATTTGTGGAAAACATCCCTCGTTCATGTTCTCTCTGAAGTAAACTGAAATTCAAGCATTTTTTTAAAATTCAAGTATAATTTGGTGTACTTTAACAATACGTAAGACGCCCTAACACCTGGCTTTAAAATTTGAAAAACAACTAATGGATCTGAATTAGTTTTTCCGTGGCTATTTTTGTCAAAGCGTAAGAATTTTTTACAAATAATTTGATGCAAAAGTTTGAAAATTATTCATTTTTAGTAGTTGGAAAGTTTAAAAGGTTTTAAATTTTGAAGTGTTCAATTTCTTATTAATTTTTTTTTGACACCTTATAATGAAATAATCATGTTTTAAAAACTGAAAGCATTGCTTAAGAGAAGAAAAATGAAGCAATAAAGTATAGTTATAGATATTTATAGAGATATATATTATAAAAACTTAATTTTCCGTTTGATCATTTTAAGGTGAAGAAAAAATACAAGTTAATCAAGCAAAGAGAATATACTTAAAAAGTAATTTTTCCAACTATATGAAATAGCAGATTACCGTCCAAATTAATATAAAAACAAGGGTGAATTATATAATATTTTATTTATGCCTTGGAACTTTTCAAAACTTGAAAAAAAATCGTTAAATTCAGAAAACTACAAAAAGAATTTATTTAATTCAAACGCAATAATATCTCAAATCAAGCTAATTTACAAACACTAACTTATATTTCGTTCACTAAGGGTTCTGAAGAAATTCTTCCCAGCTTTTTTACGATTGCTTGCGAGCCATAAAACTTCCTGCCAGTGTCCATTGTGTCATCGCAACCCTTCCTAATGATGTTAAACCTTTAAAGGGGGAAAAGGATTTCGGGAAAATACGGCCTACCCACTTTTGAAACACTCTCTTGAAATCAGAAAAAGACGGCACCAAAGACGGTAGTTCTATTAGAATTCGTTATTTCACAATTACTTTTCCAAATTAATGTTTAAAAAGAAATTCTCGCTTTCAGCTTATTTATTAAGAATACTACATGTTTCATTTTCATGCTCTATCGGGATTAGAAAGAATCCCGCCATTACTTTTCTTTTACCACTTGCAGTGGCGGGAGAGGGTAGCCGGGCTTAGACAGCACCTAGGAGGTGCTGGCTTAGATCGGCTCCAATTCGTGGCGGCGATGAAAGGGAGGGAGAAATTATGGCTTTTCGGAGTGGCGAAACACACTGCAACTCCATGTTTTCTTGGGGAGACTAAAATCGCTTTTTTTAGTGATATTTCCGAAACAAAATCATTTTTTTCGAAGCTTGTTCCAATGCTTAAAGTAGCGGGTTCTTCAAGTGAAGTAGCATAAAATTCGCGAAGTAGTATTAGGATAAAAAAAGTAGCGGAAAGTTTTAAAAAGTAGCAAAATTCGCGAAAAATCGAGCGATCTGGCAACACTGATGCATGCACGGGGCCGCTTGCGCAGATTACATCCCAGATACTTGTGCGAGCAAGCACCACTCACAACCGCTAAAGGTCCCGCGCATGCGCAGATCGAAATGGAAAGCCCAAGAGAATGAGGAGTTAAGAAACTCTACAATCGGTAAGAAAAGCTAAATCTCAAAGCCTATCTTCATTCTTGAGAAGCAAGCACTCATTGGACAGTTAATTTTTTTAGATATTTTAAAACACACTTCCTCATATTCAAGAATTTCACGAATGCACTTCCTTGGGAAAACCAACGCAAATAACAATGAATTAGTGTTGTCTTCATTATAATTTTCCATTGTAATTTAATTAAGAGTATTTAAAATAAATTTTGATTTTTTTATTTGGCCTGAGACAACCATCTTTCAATAAAAAACTTTTATTTTTTATCGCTTTTCAAAATTTTTAAATTTTTCCATATATTTTCGCTTGCTACTCTTACAACTTAGTCATACCACACAGTGTCATGTGGATATAGACAGATAAAAGGAACAAACAAGACCGAACGTGTAATGCTCAATTTAGTTGGAGGCCCTCGAGTCTATAATCTACAAACTAGGGTGGGTTACTTTAATATTTTTGGCCTGTTTTTGAAAATCGCCAAGTTCATCGTTGGCTTAATTGAACCTACTAAAATCATTTTTGCTGTAGCGCTCGTGCTGAAAGATTCGTATATGAAATTCTAGCATCGAGATTTATTGATTAGGTATTTTATAATTTTGAATTATAATGTTTAATTGTTAAATTTTTTTGCAGTTTTTATAATGTATTAATTTCCTGTTAAGTTTTCCATCATTTTAACATATTTGCTGATTTATGAAATTTCTAACTTCTGTGAACAACTAGAAACTTTGATTCATAATTTTGAATTATTATTATTTTACTCTTTTTATATTGTATTTTTTTTTATTTTGTGCTTTGATTTGATATAATTAACATTTTCCGTTCATCGACTTCCTAGTTTCTGCCGTGTGATAGCTCGATTCTCCGATCACGTGAATGTAAAAATTTTATGCTTTGATTATTTATAATGTTTTAATAATCCGTTTTAAAATTTCCAGGTATTTCCCATTGTAGTAAATTCATTATTTTTTAGTTCCTGCTGAGTGATTGCCCACTTGGCCGATCTCTTGAGTGTAAAAATTTTCTTGTCGTTAAATCGAAAGTTCTATTGATTGTTATGAAATATTAGCGTAAATATATGAGGTAAATTGTTTGGCTAAATTTTAAAATGATTGTGAGAATAATAATGGGAAATACAAATTTTCTGGAGGTGTTCTTGTAAAAGAAGGGTGCCCTGCTAGGATCCAACCAAAGGTAATAGCACAATTCTTAATAAGAAAATACATTTATGTAATCAAAGTAAAAGATAAATCATTATTAGAATGTATTATCTATCGTAAAAAATTTTATACGAATCACATGTAAAGATCTGCGCAATATGTTTAGATTTAACTTTCCCTTAACCTTTTCCATATCATGAGTGAAATTGTAGATTTACATATTTAACATATTTGCTAACATGTGAAGCTTCCTAGACATATAAAAGAAAATCTAAATGTAGATATACAAAGATTCTATATTCCAATTATTAATGGAATATCTTGGTAGAATCACTCTTTAAAAAGACTATTAAGGGATCAATGTAATATCATTTTCAAAGCATAATCAGGAATTGAGTCCTCAAATCATTTCAACTGGTTTATAAAACTTGTATCGAGTTCATTAAAGCTAATCCTGAAATGGGTATTGAAAAATCGATTTAAAAAGTATTAGAATATGTATTCAGGTAATAGGAAATTAGAAGTGGTTAATATGGTTTTAAAACTTGCTGAAAACATTACTCGGTTAAAGTGTAGTATAGCCCTTGGAGATGTCAATTTCTTTTGGTGACCAAAATCGATAGCCAAGCTATTTTCCTTACCAATATATGTCCGGAAGAAAGAATGAATTTGTTATCTCACCGTGATATCTATATAAAAATCGTAAAATCCAAAGGGCCTCTCCCCTATACTACACTTGAGCCTATTACTCAGTTTTTAAGCAAAAGGTTGACAATAAGCTGAGAGAAAAAAAGAAATGATGAAAAACTGTTCTAAAATATTGTGTATGATTTAAAATACTGTGAATTGACTTCGCATATTTTCTGTTTACTAAGTTTAATTGTACTTGACTAATAAGGAATACCTTACTCTGTTGCTCATGTTATTACTAATAAATTAGATACAGGAAATATGTATTGTGTCTCAACATTCTAAGAGAAAGGGTGCCCAGTTACAAATTAATTGCATTACGGCCAATGATGACCAAACAGTTTCACATGCTTTTAAAACATATTTCGAATAGTGTGTGGCTTTGCAATTGGCACCTTCAATGCACTTGGAAGAAATGATTAAAAGATATTTTCAAATTTTGAAATGTGAAGTGAAATTTCTCTAGTAGCTCTTTTGGAAGGAATAAGTTCAATAAGATATAAACAAATAATGGAAAATTTTAAAATTGCATCGACTGATAAGAAGCCTGTTTCAATAAATATTTTGATGATAATTATTCAAAAAATCAGCCTACTAAAACACATGCTGAAAACACCGGACGAGAACCGGTGTTTTCAGCATGGTATGGCCGTTGGCAGTCATCTGGTGCTTAACTAGAATGAAATGCACGGAAAAGGAAGAGGATATGTTTTTTCAAACCAACAAACAAATGCAATCAACACACGAGGACGGTTCCCCGTTCTTTTAACACAAATATTATATTAAAAGAACGAAAATTTTTAATATAAGGAAATTATCAAAAAAAAGTGCCAACGACACGTGGTGTTCCCAGGTGGTCACCCTCCCAAGTACTGACCACGCCCGATGATGCTTAACTTCGGTGATCGGACGAGAACCGGTGTTTTCAGCATGGTATGGCCGTTGGCAGTCATCTGGTGCTTAACTCAAATGAAATGCACGGGAAAAGGAAGAGGATATGTTTTTTCCACCAACAAACAAATGCAATCAACACACGAGGACGGTTCCCCGTTCTTTTAACAGAAATATTATATTAAAAGAACGAAAATTTTTAATATAAGGAAATTATCAAAAAAAAGTGCCAACGACACGTGGTGTTCCCAGGTGGTCACCCTCCCAAGTACTGACCACGCCCGATGTTGCTTAACTTCGGTGATCGGACGAGAACCGGTGTTTTCAGCATGGTATGGCCGTTGGCAGTCATCTGGTGCTTAACTCGAATGAAATGCACGTTAAAAGGAAGAGGATATGTTTTTTCAAACCAACAAACGAATGCAATCAACACACGAGGACGGTTCCCCGTTCTTTTAACACAAATATTATATTAAAAGAACGAAAATTTTTAATATAAGGAAATTATCAAAAAAAAGTGCCAACGACACGTGGTGTTCCCAGGTGGTCACCCTCCCAAGTACTGACCACGCCCGATGTTGCTTAACTTCGGTGATCGGACGAGAACCGGTGTTTTCAGCATGGTATGGCGTTGGCAGTCATCTGGTGCTTAACTCGAATGAAATGCACGGGAAAAGGAAGAGGATATGTTTTTTCCACCAACAAACAAATGCAATCAACACACGAGGACGGTTCCCCGTTCTTTTAACAGAAATATTATATTAAAAGAACGAAAATTTTTAATATAAGGAAATTATCAAAAAAAAGTGCCAACGACACGTGGTGTTCCCAGGTGGTCACCCTCCCAAGTACTGACCACGCCCGATGTTGCTTAACTTCGGTGATCGGACGAGAACCGGTGTTTTCAGCATGGTATGGCCGTTGGCAGTCATCTGGTGCTTAACTCGAATGAAATGCACGGTAAAAGGAAGAGGATATGTTTTTTCCAACCAACAAACAAATGCAATCAACACACGAGGACGGTTCCCCGTTCTATTAACACAAATATTATATTAAAAGAACGAAAATTTTTACTATCAGGAAATTATCAAAAAAAAGTGCCAACGACACGTGGTGTTCCCAGGTGGTCACCCTCCCAAGTACTGACCACGCCCGATGTTGCTTAACTTCGGTGATCGGACGAGAACCGGTGTTTTCAGCATGGTATGGCCGTTGGCAGTCATCTGGTGCTTAACTCGAATGAAATGCACGGGAAAAGGAAGAGGATATGTTTTTTCCACCAACAAACAAATGCAATCAACACACGAGGACGGTTCCCCGTTCTTTTAACAGAAATATTATATTAAAAGAACGAAAATTTTTAATATAAGGAAATTATCAAAAAAAAGTGCCAACGACACGTGGTGTTCCCAGGTGGTCACCCTCCCAAGTACTGACCACGCCCGATGTTGCTTAACTTCGGTGATCGGACGAGAACCGGTGTTTTCAGCATGGTATGGCCGTTGGCAGTCATCTGGTGCTTAACTCGAATGAAATGCACGGGAAAAGGAAGAGGATATGTTTTTTCCCACCAACAAACAAATGCAATCAACACACGAGGACGGTTCCCCGTTCTTTTAACAGAAATATTATATTAAAAGAACGAAAATTTTTAATATAAGGAAATTATCAAAAAAAAGTGCCAACGACACGTGGTGTTCCCAGGTGGTCACCCTCCCAAGTACTGACCACGCCCGATGTTGCTTAACTTCGGTGATCGGACGAGAACCGGTGTTTTCAGCATGGTATGGCCGTTGGCAGTCATCTGGTGCTTAACTCGAATGAAATGCACGGGAAAAGGAAGAGGATATGTTTTTTCAAACCAACAAACAAATGCAATCAACACACGAGGACGGTTCCCCGTTCTTTTAACACAAATATTATATTAAAAGAACGAAAATTTTTAATATAAGGAAATTATCAAAAAAAAGTGCCAACGACACGTGGTGTTCCCAGGTGGTCACCCTCCCAAGTACTGACCACGCCCGATGATGCTTAACTTCGGTGATCGGACGAGAACCGGTGTTTTCAGCATGGTATGGCCGTTGGCAGTCATCTGGTGCTTAACTCGAATGAAATGCACGGGAAAAGGAAGAGGATATGTTTTTTCCACCAACAAATAAATGCAATCAACACACGAGGACGGTTCCCCGTTCTTTTAACAGAAATATTATATTAAAAGAACGAAAATTTTTAATATAAGGAAATTATCAAAAAAAAGTGCCAACGACACGTGGTGTTCCCAGGTGGTCACCCTCCCAAGTACTGACCACGCCCGATGTTGCTTAACTTCGGTGATCGGACGAGAACCGGTGTTTTCAGCATGGTATGGCCGTTGGCAGTCATCTGGTGCTTAACTCGAATGAAATGCACGGGAAAAGGAAGAGGATATGTTTTTTCCACCAACAAACAAATGCAATCAACACACGAGGACGGTTCCCCGTTCTTTTAACAGAAATATTATATTAAAAGAACGAAAATTTTTAATATAAGGAAATTATCAAAAAAAAGTGCCAACGACACGTGGTGTTCCCAGGTGGTCACCCTCCCAAGTACTGACCACGCCCGATGTTGCTTAACTTCGGTGATCGGACGAGAACCGGTGTTTTCAGCATGGTATGGCCGTTGGCAGTCATCTGGTGCTTAACTCGAATGAAATGCACGGGAAAAGGAAGAGGATATGTTTTTTCAAACCAACAAACAAATGCAATCAACACACGAGGACGGTTCCCCGTTCTTTTAACACAAATATTATATTAAAAGAACGAAAATTTTTAATATAAGGAAATTATCAAAAAAAAGTGCCAACGACACGTGGTGTTCCCAGGTGGTCACCCTCCCAAGTACTGACCACGCCCGATGTTGCTTAACTTCGGTGATCGGACGAGAACCGGTGTTTTCAGCATGGTATGGCCGTTGGCAGTCATCTGGTGCTTAACTCGAATGAAATGCACGGGAAAAGGAAGAGGATATGTTTTTTCAAACCAACAAACAAATGCAATCAACACACGAGGACGGTTCCCCGTTCTTTTAACACAAATATTATATTAAAAGAACGAAAATTTTTAATATAAGGAAATTATCAAAAAAAAGTGCCAACGACACGTGGTGTTCCCAGGTGGTCACCCTCCCAAGTACTGACCACGCCCGATGATGCTTAACTTCGGTGATCGGACGAGAACCGGTGTTTTCAGCATGGTATGGCCGTTGGCAGTCATCTGGTGCTTAACTCGAATGAAATGCACGGGAAAAGGAAGAGGATATGTTTTTTCCACCAACAAACAAATGCAATCAACACACGAGGACGGTTCCCCGTTCTTTTAACAGAAATATTATATTAAAAGAACGAAAATTTTTAATATAAGGAAATTATCAAAAAAAAGTGCCAACGACACGTGGTGTTCCCAGGTGGTCACCCTCCCAAGTACTGACCACGCCCGATGTTGCTTAACTTCGGTGATCGGACGAGAACCGGTGTTTTCAGCATGGTATGGCCGTTGGCAGTCATCTGGTGCTTAACTCGAATGAAATGCACGGGAAAAGGAAGAGGATATGTTTTTTCAAACCAACAAACAAATGCAATCAACACACGAGGACGGTTCCCCGTTCTTTTAACAGAAATATTATATTAAAAGAACGAAAATTTTTAATATAAGGAAATTATCAAAAAAAAGTGCCAACGACACGTGGTGTTCCCAGGTGGTCAC